>JAHWFO010080620.1:1582251-1635812 GCA_023313115.1 Rhysida immarginata | reverse complement strand
CACACACACACACACACACACACACACACACACACACACACACACACCAGTAGTCAGAAATAGGTAGAGTACTGTAATGAACTCTCATCTATTCCTGCTATTATACACACTCTTCCAAAAATTTAAGACCACTTCCTTAAAATTTTTTACATTTCATCTCTGATGCACAGCCAATGGGAAATTTATTATGCAAGCTAAAAATCATTGACATTATTAAAAAGGGCATACAAATTTGCATAAGATTGCATAGAATATTTCATGTTTTCTTGTTTTTACAATGCCAAAAAAATTTACATAACCTTTACTATCCAGTGCCAAAAAAAATATTAAGACCAGTTTCTATATCCATCATAAATTTAAGACTGCATTAGCAAATTTAAAAAAAAATGTTACAATAAAATGGTAATTAATATTCATTGCATGCTTTGCATCATCCACTAATCTTCCTTTAAATGTCTATCTGCAGAAACTGATTTCAGCTGTTTTGACTTAACTATGGGTTGTGCAAAAACAATATCAGTACACTGTACAAATTGTGATGACAAATCTCAAAGGCAGATAGAACTATTGCACTTGTAGAGCAAAACTCCAGTTGCAAATACTATATGCTGCTGCAAGGAAACTGGAACTGTGTTACCAAAATGCCAAACTGGCCGACCAAAGAAAACTACTAAATGTGATTGATGACATAGCTCTAAGGCCCGTTCACATGCACCCAGTAACACATCCGTTCTTTCATCTCTTAGCTGTAAGGGGATCATTATTCCCACTGATGCATCATGTGCTGGAGAGAATCTCTCTGAGAGATATGGCAGTCACCAATCTCTCTCTCATTACATTTATAATTTGTTATGAAAGCATGACTATAAAATCATAATAATATACAAATGTGTATTATTCTAGTCCTATTAATATTCATGTATTCATGGTTTTCTGCTATAAAGAAGTTTGGAAAAACTACAGGAATAACCTTTTGAACTATCGCTGACTATCACGATACGTGTGCTATCAAAACCATTATTGAAGCTATTGAAAGTGCCTCGTTTAATTCTCTGATCTAACTTCTTAAAAGAAATTAAAATCTTCAGAATCGTTCCTCTAAATTAAACAAATCCTTTTAATTAATTAAAACAGCATATAATCAAATTATTTCTCCATTTATAAAGTAGTATTTTTAATATTTATCTACAATTAGACCAGCAGTGGCATTTTATATCGTCAGCCATTTTCCCTTTTGGTCACATGCTCTGGTACTCAACTGTGATTGGATAAAGATCGTCCGTTCATTGGCAAAAGTTGAAAATTTTTCAGTGTTCTGCGACAAAGGCAATTCTCAGTGCATTCACGGAAGTAAAGAAACTATGCATGCACTATTGCCTTTGAAACTTGCTGCACATTACGAGCCATATGACTGTGAAAGGGGCTTTAGGCCATTGTTCTGAATTCAATGCATTCATCTGCTTGTGAAATAACATCTGTGTTAGCTGCTGCAATTGGGTAAAAGTATCTTAAATTTCAACCTGACCTTCTTAGATTTCAATGAAATTTTTGTGAAACGATCTATATGAAAAGGAAATAAGAATGTAAAATATTAAAAATGTAATGTAAATATGTTCGTAGTTATCAATCATTAAAAATGTGAGGAAACAGTCAAATTTGTCATGCAGTGTCTAAGAAAATTTTTTGTAGATATTAAAGAACTGAACTTTTTGTTATCTTAAAGCTTAAGAAAGGCCCTTTGATTTTATATAAGACCAACCATGCTATATATATGACCTTGAATTTTAGAATTTTGAAAAAAATATATGTTGTTGATCTATATAACCTTTAACCATCCTGTAACTTTCATTTTCGAACAGCACTAACTTTTGGAGTTATTGACTAAGATGTTTTCACATACACAGATCTACTGTATTGCTAAAGTTCAGGAATATCTTTTTTCATTTTAATTTGTAGTCAATTTTAATCTTACTGCACATAACACTGCTAAAACTCTTTACATGTTGATGTATTCTTTTTGTTGATTTTGATGCTTTCTTCATGTGGGAGAGTGTAAGTTCTTCCTGTTTAAGTTCGCAGATCAATTGACATCATCAAAATGGATTGTTTAGATATGGTTCTTATGTCTGGTCGTGTAGAATAAGCATATGATGGAGATAGTCCACTGGGATGCAGAAGCATAATCTTAAAGGACAACTCCACTCAGGAAATCGATATCATTTTTTATTTTTTTTTGCAGAATATCATTATTTGAAACAAATAAAATACAACTGTAGCAATAGAAAAATTTTAAAACCATTATTTCATTATGAAAAGCATGTTTAAATTGTAAAAACTACTACTTCCAGTCTTCACCTTCGCGCTCCATTTGGTATCAGGAGCATCTGATCGACGTCACTGCGAGACTAGGTTCCAGTATCATAAACATTACAGAGAAGCTCTTCCATAGCAATCCCTAATTAAATTAAATCATGCATTCCAATTGTTCTGTGTATGGGTGTAACAACCTAGGTACTGATAAAGTTTATCTTTTCATAAGTTTCCTAAGTTAGAATTAATAAGAAATGAGTGGATAAACTTTTGTTGGAGAAAAAATTGGCACCCTTCAGCACATTCAAGTATTTGCTCTGCTCATTTTGAAACCTCATGCTTCACTATCCAACAGTTTTAAAATCTTTGAACGTGAAGCGAATAAAATTACTTAAAGCAGGCTGCTGTCCCTACTCTTTGACGGGCAAATATTTTTGGAGTGATCCAGAAGCTACCTGAACGATTAGCTCCTTTGAAGCGCCGGAGAAACAGGCAATAAAGAATAAATACAGGGTAAAAGTTCAGAATAGCATACATTTACCAACTGTTTTGTCCAGGTCAGCCACCTTCATTTTTAAAATTATTATTATTACTGTATCTGCTCCACATAATAAATAACTCATTTCCACTAATTTTTGTGTAATTCGCGCAAAAAAAATATAACATCATGCCATCTGATAGCAGCTAGAATGACCAAACCGATCGTGCCGTTGTGCTATCTGATAACAGCTATGAGTGGTTCAGCCGACTCAGAAAATAGCGGAGCGTTGTTCAGAACTTTCCACTTTCTAAAATTGCATGATTTGCTATCATATATTCTCCCGCTATTTTGCTATCATATATATTGATGTGTCGGTATCTGCATCGTTTGTGCTCATTTACGGGCGAGATATGCAAAAAATGATTGCATCTCAGCGATTCATAACAGTAAGACTGAACATCTGTGTGGTTTCCGAATGAAACTTCTTCCATGTCCTTCTTCCATGAAAAAGGAATTAAAATCTACATCCAATTTAGAACTGCTGCTGGTGTAATCCTCTTGTTCGTAAGTGTAAACCATTGTAAATATCATGTGTGTAGAAATAAACGAGGACATCTGTCTCGCAAGGACGTCACTTCCTCTTTGTGAATGGAGCACAGGAAGTGACCTGGACTTTCATAATTTTCGTTCGTTTTATATATTTTGCGTTTGATTTGAAATTTTTTGTTTATGCCATGTTATTATGAGGTGATATCCGGAAAGTAAGTACCGTTTTGCAATAAAAATAAAATTACTATCTATATTTTCAAATTTATTTTTTTTATATTTTTTTTTTTTTTTACCAGACTTTATGTACCTTTAACTATTTTTCCACATAGTTTCCAAGTTTATTTAAGCACTTGTCATAACGCTCAATATACTTCCGCATGATCACTTCATAGAAGCTCCTGCCAGTGAAAAAAGTCACGCAGTTTTCGCTTGTTCATCATTGCTGAAATGCAGGATCGTGGAATAAGTGGTAGCCAATGGACGTGAGGTCCGGACTGTAAGGCTGATGGTCAAGTTGTTCCCAAACAAAAGATCTGAAAGCGTGTAATTTTTGTGTTCCAGAAATTGTACATGAATTTTTGAATCGCTCTTGAAGTTGTTGCTCTTCTTCAGTGTTGAGAAATACTTACGTATTCAAAGTCATATGTTTTAATATTGTCTATATACTAATTATAAAGGTGATGTGGAATCATTATCTGGTTTCTGTATGGCCTTTGTAACACTTGCACATGCTACTAAACGTTTCACTGTTCATCTTAAACTATCAAAAGCAAAATAAAAATTTTTTCCCAAAGAACAAATTTAGAATTAACCTATCAAGACTATAATAAAAGTAAGCATTATTAACGAAGAACAAAATAACAAATCAATCAACAAAAAAACTAATTAGTATAAAACCCAACATAAACAATACTAACACCATAAAGAAAATAATTTCTAAAAAAAATTACTACCATAAGAACGAATAAACATCACTAACAAACCTAAACCAACTCTTCCTTCACATATTAAAAACCCAAAAAAGATTATCAAAATCATTCAGCACTCTTAAGAAAGTCAAACATAATAATTACACAATCACATGGATCTTTTCTACTTCATGAAAGCAAAGATTAATTTAATTTTTTCTGTTTTTGAATTGAGCTGCAGAGCCATCAGAGAAGTTATAAATATGCTATGTAATGTTATGTTTATACTAAAGTACTACAGACAAGACTAAGATATTTTATTATTCAGAAGAGTTCCAACCTGAAATTTTCAGTATGTAATGAGATAATATGGTTAACATGTAATTTTTAAAAATTTAAAAATTTCACATTTTTGAGAAATTGAAGCTTAAATATAACAATGGATGACCTTGAGACATTGTTCAATGTCATAATATTTTTAATATACTTAAGCATAAAGTGTAACTTAATGAGCTTTAAAATGAGACCAAATATAGCACTCTACCTTCAATACACAGCTTACTTATTTCAATTTTAAAAGTAAGCTGTGTTCGTAAAATTGTGATTTTTTTTTTTTTTTTTTTTTTTTTTTTTTTTTAAAAATTGAAATTGCTATTACAAAAATGTACTCAACAGAGATTTATTATTCTATACATTTAAATAATTGCATACTATCTTCAGTTTTGTAAAATTTTATGAAAATTGAAAGGGGGTCAGGTTGTGGCCTGTGTTGATTTGATATGGAATGACCCAGAAGAAAGATGAAATCAACGGGCTACTCATTTTTTAAGGCTTAAATTTCATCAGATATGCTTCTTGTCTAAGACAAAATTCCCTCTGGGAATCGTGATAAGTAAAGTAATTGTAACAGGCAATGTTATGTTGAAATCTTAAGACAGCTATGTGATGAGGAATTCAAACAGCAGACGATCACTTCATTGATGAGGAATTCACCTTCCAAGATGACAATGCCCCATGCCATGCGCAAAGCAAGTAAACAAGTGTAGAAATGCAAAGAAATCTAGAATCTAGAATGGCTACCTAATAGAGCAGACCTTAATCCCATTGAGCCATTATGGGATATTGTGAAAAATCTGTTAAAAACAAAAGCCAAAAACCTCAATGAACTGAAGAAAGTTGTGAAGTTATGTTGGAGAGAAATACCACCAGAAGTATGTGAAGAACTTGTTACATTACTCAGAGCTAGAATTCAAGCAGTTATTAAGGCAATACTCAGTAAAAATACCTCCCAAGGGAGATATAAACTCAAGAATTCACTAATTCTTCATATCCAACTGTAATATGTGGTAAAGATGCAATACCGCAAATTACACCAATTACATCATCGTATCACTATTGACCACCGGACAAACAATGCATATATTCATAGAAAAACATAAGAATACATGAATGCATTTTATTTTATTCAATACAAATACATTATAGCATATACAATATGTAGTATTACATTAATTTTTTAAAAAAATCTGTAATGGCCATCTGCTTTCTTTCTATAACTTACCTCCTCAAAAAGTCCTCCATATCTGACATTGTGAAGTTAAATGTTTCTGGTGCACCGC
The DNA here is from genome assembly GCA_023313115.1 of Rhysida immarginata. Taxonomy (NCBI): domain Eukaryota; kingdom Metazoa; phylum Arthropoda; class Chilopoda; order Scolopendromorpha; family Scolopendridae; genus Rhysida; species Rhysida immarginata. The sequence goes on along the minus strand of JAHWFO010080620.1, from coordinate 1,629,945 downwards.
TATGCTGTGCAAAATAGTTTCGTAAACTTTTTATAGCCTCCATTGCTACCAAAGTTGAGACGGGCGTTACCTCTGGTTCTAAATGGCCATTTTCATCTTCGTCTTCCTGATCGCTATGAATTTCATTTTGCTTTTGTCCCGTCTCCAGAATCTCTGAATCCGTTAACTCAGCAGAGGTGTAAACCATTTCATCACATGCTACATAATCTTTAAATTAAAATAAACAAACACATAATCTTACCGTAGTGAAGATGGGCAATCGTCCGTCAAGTGAAGGTCTCTAATCTAATTGCAGCACAAATTAAATCCCGACTGAGTTGCATGCAGAGATTTCTGGGTTTATATATGCTACACTGACCAACCAATGAAATGTGAACTTAATTAGCTTAATTAGTCCATTGGCCCAGTTGCAACTTTTGCATGGGCTGCATTGACCAATCAGAGCAAGACATGTGAACGATGTATGTTGTACTGAAGGGATAATTTAATCAAGAGAATGTAAAATTAGTACGTTATTCTGAAATGAACGTTAAAGTGAGGTACATTATTCTGAAACTTTTTAGCATTAAAATACCTACGTTTGGGATGGAGATTTGAAATTTGTACGTTATACTGAAATGTATGTTAATGTGAGGTACGTTGTAACGGGATTTTACTGTATGCAATTCATCAGAAAATGTTCACTATGTCCACATGTCATTTAGTTTAAAACAATCCACACTAACCAACACTTAAGTTCAGAAACAAAAAAAAACATTTGAATTCAAACCTCCAAAAGACTTAGCAATCCTTCTCACAATCAAAGACGGATTAAACATGATGATAATATTAGCAAAGAGAGTGACTCAACCATCTTAATTACTAATTCAAAAAAAAACAAACCCTACAACATTACACAATTAATACACTCAACAATCATTTTGAGTGCGAATCCACATACTAATACACCATACCATACCAATTAAACTAAAACGAAGACTTAACTTCTCAAATTAAAAAAATTTATTTACAATAAAAAAGCTTCAGTAAATTAAAAAAAAATCAATAAAAACAATATCAGACTAACCAGTAGTTTTAAATTATTACCGAGCTGACCATTCTTAGATCCTCCTACACAATTGATAAAAAGGACAAGTAATTCAATAGTACACGTTCATTAGATCACACTATCAATTTTAGTGAAAATATACCCACTACTCAAAAGGCTATAGCCGCACTTAGCCACTAAAATAAGTGAATCACTCACAATCAAAACATTTATCATATATATCCCACATGACGTAAAACGTTCCGGTTAGGGACAAAAAAAAACATCCAACCTATATATTATTAAAAATTACAACTCAAACTATTTGCAACCATCTTGAGAAACATTTCCACACTCTTGACCATTTAATATGGAATATCCTTTTCTACCCAAGTTGGCAAATACATATTTTTGAGTATTATAGTCTACAAAGAGTTTCTTCAGAAATTGCCCATAGCTACTGAATTCCGGATTATTTTCCCATGCAAAGACAGAAACCTGAATACCGCCACTGCGATAGTTATTATTTCACATATCAACTTTTCATCTTTTATCTTCGCATCAGTTAGTAAACCATCCCAGAGGTATAAAAAACACATATTTTCATTCACATTAAACTGTTGAAATAACTATATTAGAGCCTCCCTTATTTGTTTAGTTTTCACACAGTCCTGATATAATGTTCCTCTGACCCAATTTCTCCACAGACCAAACATAATGGCATTAATCTTTTATTAATTCTATATAGGAAGACAGGAGAGCAGCTACACTTCTTCCTGAACTTCCAACACTTTTCTGCCTCTCGGTTCAACAAAGGATTCTCCCAGCAAGACTGTGTTTTCGTGCTCCACTATTCCATTTATGAATCACTAACCACTTGATTCTACTCCTAATATCCTGTGGCTTTTCAATATTTATTTTTTCTGTCTCGCTTTCAATCTTAACTGTGTGTTTATAAAGAAGACCAGAGACATTTCTACTAGTGACCAGCTTCCCTTGAACTCCACATTTAGCAACAATACTATATTCACTTACTTCTTTACAGAAGGTCTTAAGGTGTAATAATCACAGAAAAGAAAGGAAAATAAATGCCATAGGCATAAAATTCCATTAATAATAATTACGATAGGTACATCTTTGGTACAAGTGAAACAAGCCAAAAACTGTGGACATTAATTATAAATAAATAAACAAAACAAAACAAAACAATTAATCCACAGAGAATCTTAATAGCAAGCCAGATGTACATTTCGAGAGCTACACTCTCATAATCAGTGATTCACGAAATGTACATCAGGGTCATTATTAAAATTCTTTGTGGATTAGTGGTATTTTTTGTTTATTTATTTTTGGTACATCTTTTTTTACAAAAAACGCAAACCGTGATTTGCTTTAATCTCAAATAGGGAATGGGTATTGTAGTACTTAACGAAACAAATGGAGGCTTTACAATACAATATAGTGGAAAGTTTCTGTCTATTTCTACGTTAAGATACAATGTTCTTTACTTTGGAAAAGATTCTCTCAATGCTTGCCGTGGACAAAGGCATGACCAGAGCAATAGCAATTACGTTCTTGGTATTCTTAGAACAATTTAGTTTGCTAAAGTATAATCTTGTACATATCAGACAGGGAACAATCATCAGCAGGTCCTAGTCTTTCTTTCACAAAACCTTTCAGTGCGCACCATTCTTTACACAATTCCCCTTCAACTATGTTAAAGTGCTGCTTGAGAATATCTAACTTTCCACTGATCAAAGGAGGGCTTTGGGATTGGACCCTTTTCAGTAAGAAGATGGGCGGGGCACGCGCTTGCGCGGCAGCTGCTTCCGGCGGGCAAAAAACTTCCGTTCGTCTATTTTTCCAATTGCTAGCGTACGTTTCGGCGGAAAATGTATCGCCTACCAGATTTAAAAAGGCTGAATAAAGATGTTATAAAAATTTATAATGAAGTAACTTCGGTGACCTCTTATTGTAAATTACGAAAGTCTGAAGCGATTGTAGAAATAATATGCCACCAAAATCAGCAGGTTAACTGTAATCACGTGGAGGTTGATGCCAGCAACATTGCGCTCACTGTTTGACAGCATCTTATAAGTATTGATTTGTATAATATTTTATTTGTTTGGCAGCATCTTCTTTAATTTATTTTTGTTTATTTGTATGAGAATAGCACATATATTTTTGAAGATATAAAGGTTTTTTGAAAAAGAATCAAATTTTTTTTTTTTTTCATAAGTCTGTTGTTTTTAACGTGCAGGGTTTTCAACCCATTGCAATGCCATTTTTAGGAAGCTTGACAAACTACAGGAGAGACAACACTTTGCAATCAGAATATAAAAATATTAAATATTTGTTGAAATATGAGCATTTTTACTAAATAATGTTGAACTGCGCAAATGTTACCAAAATGTTTTTCCCTAATTTATTAGCCAAATATATAGAGATACTCTTATAAAAAGCCAAAGCAAATATCGTGAAAATTCAGAAAGATATCTCCGATAGAATGAGTTGAATTTCAGTTGCTCACAAAAATAAACAAAACGATAAGGGGTTTTCTCCAAATTTTTATTTTTTGACCGGACACCATTATCAACTAGATATTGTTTTTTTAGATATTCGACAAAACATCTAAAATCAAAGGTGTTCATATTATTTTGTTCAACCCCTATATTTTACATGGCTACATTTTCCTCTTTTCTAACAAAACGAAATTCAAAATATAGTTATTTCTTAACCGAATACTGTTCTAAAATAATCAATTCAAATATAGTTACACTAATAAATAACTAACTACTCAAAGTGACTAACTTATTAATTGCCACTTACCCTATAGGGCACTCATAAACCACCCCCATATATATTTCCACTGGGTTCTCAGTTGTGCACAGATAATGCTTTTTCTTTTGGGAAGCTAAGCATTTAGGTCTCATAACATTTTTTTGAAACTTAAACATACATACGTATTAGAAAATGTTTTCAAAATAAAAGATAATAAAATATCTGCAGCCAATTTTTGCCTCAGAAATATCTCCAGCATTCATATGTTTGACTGCTCAGTCTAAATACCTGAATTTATTACCATCATCCTGAAAATAGTCATATATTTTTCGTAATGTTATGTCCGGTAGCAAATTCATGTTTTGTTCGGAAATGTATTATAAAAAATATTATACCATTCAAATAAAATATTATACAAATCAATACTTACAAGATGCTGCCAAACAGTAGGTACAATGTTGCTGGCATCAACCTCCACGCAATTACGGTGAACTTGCTGATTTTGGTGGCTTATTATTTCTGCAATTGCTTCAGACTTTCGTAATTTACAATAAGAGGTCACCGAAGTTACTTCATTATAAATTTTTATAACATCATCTTTTTTCAGCCGTTTTAAATCTTGTAGGCGATACATTTTCCACCGAAACATACGCTAGCAATGGGAAAAATGGACTAACGGAATTTTTTTGCCCGCCGGAAGCAGCTGCTGTGCAAGCGCGTGCCTCGCCCATCTTCTTACTGAAAAGGGTCCATTGCAGCTTACATCTAAACAGTCCAAAGCTGATATGTTTTCATGGATTTTGGGATCCATTTCTTAAAGATCTCCTGAACAAAGCCTTACTCTGTACTTGTCAGAGAGTAATGCGATGAACAGCTCGTGACGACTACAAACTAAAACTGACACAGTTAATATTTTAAATGAATGTACTTAGTCAGTAGTTTAATTAAAATGTTTAAGATTTAAATCACTCACGCCACAATGATAAGTTTCCATGAAAACTTAAGCCGCACGTTGTTGGCATTCATTAGATTTAGTTTCTTGCCTCTGGCCAGTGCCGAGGGATAGCCTGGTGGGACCGAGGGGCAGTGTGGCATTGCGCCAAGCTGATTTTGCCTAGCGGCATCACTGAATCATTAATATTCTAAACTGTTTTCAATGGTGATGTTGTTATGTTATGTTCCGTCGAGTCGTGGTCGACTCCTGATGACACCATGGATGTAAACCCTCCATTTTTGTCTATTCTGAACTAGGTCTCTCAGCTCCTTCAATGGCAGGCTTGTAGCTTCTAAGATGCCCTTCATCCATCTGGTTCTTTGTCTTCCTTTTCTTCTGCTTCCTGCAGTCTTGCCCAACATAATTGTTTTTTCTAAGCCATTATTTCTTCTCAATACATGTCCAAAGTAAGACAGTCTTTGCTTCACAACCATTGCTTCGAGTGAGCATGCAGGGTTTATTTCCTCAATAACACACTTATTCGTTCTTTTTGCAGTCCAAGGTATGCTGAGAAGCCTCCTCCACACCCAAAGTTCAAAAGAATCAATCCTTTTCCTGTCTCTCTTTTTAACTGTCCAACTTTCACATCCATACAAAACCACAGGAAAAACCATTGCCTTCACAATTCTTATTTTGGTTGCAAGAGAGATGTCTCTGCTCCTCAGAACTTTGTCCAGACCCATCATTCCTTTCCTTCCTAAAAGAATTCTCCTCTTTATTTCATTTGTGCATTGTTCATCATTGTCAATTTTTGAGCCCAGAAAGACAAAACTGTCTACAATTTCTAAATCTTGTCCATCAATTTGGAATTTGGTAGTTCCACCAGTCGTCATTACCTTAGTCTTCCTTAAATTAAGCAGTAGTCTGCACTTTTCACTCTCCTCCCTGACTCTTCTAATTAAATCCTTCAGATCCTCTTCACTTTCTGCCAGGAGAGTTGTGTCATCTGCATACCTTAGATTGTTGATATTTCTTCCTCCTATCTTGATTCCAGCTTGCATCTCCTCTAAGTCAGCCATTCGCATGATATACTCACTATAAAAGTTGAAAAGGAAAAAGTACACAACCCTGCCTTACTCCCTTCTCAATTCTAAAACTTTCTGTCCTGGTAGAGATGTTTGATTAGAATAATATGTTCCGGCACTCCCATTGTTCTTAATATGTTCCACAGTTTGTTGTGATCTACACAGTCAAAAGCTTTGCTGTAATCAATGAAGCACATGTAAACTTCTTTTTGATATTCTCTTGTCTCCAGAATCCATCTGATGTTGGCAATTTGGTCTCTAGTACCTCGATGCTTCCTAAATCCAGCCTGAACATCCGGGATTTCTCTCTCGGCAAATGGTTCCAACCTTTTCTGAATTATCTTGAGTAAGATTTTGCTGGCATGAGGAATTAGTGCTATCGTTCTATTGTTTTCGCAGATACGGGCGTCTCCTTTTTTGGGGATGGGGATAAAGATTGATTTTTTCCAGTCCGTAGGCCATTTTTGTTGTTGTCCAAATGTTTTGGCAGAGAGTTATGAGAGCTCTCAATGCCTTCTTCCCTGTTGCCTTTAACAGCTCGATCTCCATGCCATCAGTCCCAGGTGCTTTGCCATTTAAAATCTGATTCATTGCCCATTGAACTTCAGACTCCAAAGGGGGTGGTTCTTGGGTGAAATCTCTTTCGCTAAATATTTCCTTTACTTCCCTATTGTCTCTGTAGAGGTTTTTGGTGTACTCTATCCATCTGTTTTTGATTTGATCTGTTTCAATCAATTCCTTTCCACAGTTGCTTTTCAAGTTACCCACTTTGGGAGTAAATTTACCAGTGATTTCACGAATCTTTTGATAGAGATCTCTTGTTTTGCCTTTCTTGTTTGCTTCTTCGATTTGCTGACATTCCTGATTGAGAAATTCTTTGTCTCTTCTTGCCAGCTTTTGGAAAAGGGCATTTAACTTTCGTGTTTCCTGAATATCTCCAGAAGCCTTCATTTTTCTTCTTTTACCAGCTACTTAGATGGCCTCCTCAGAGAGCCACTGTGATTTCTTCCTTCTACTTACTTTGGGAATATTGTTCTGCGCTTCTTCTTTTATACAGTCTCTCAGTTCTGTCCAAATGTCATCTGGTGTTTGGTCATCTAGTCTTGAGTGCATTGAAACGATTTTGAGTCTTAACTTTGTACTCTTCTGGAATGTTTCTAAAGTCAAAACATGATGTAGCATTAGCAATACGCCCTGTCTTGAATTTCACCTTTAATTTGGTAACCAGAAGCTCGTGATCTGTTCCACAGTCTGCTCCTGGAAGTGTTTTGGCAGAGAGAAATGCACTTCTCCATCTTTGTCTTCCAATTACGAAATCAATCTGATTCCTGCATTTTCCATTAGGGGATGTCCAAGTGTAAAGTCTTCTTTTATGCTGCTGAAAGAATGTATTTGCAATAAACAAGCCATTTTCTTCACAGAAATCAACAAGACGTTCACCTGCACTGTTGTGTTGTCCTAGTCCATATTTTCCAATAATGCCTGGGGCTTCAAGATCTCCAACTTTAGCATTCCAATCGCCCATAATCAGTAAAACATCCTTGCAGGGGATTGCATCCAACACCTCCTGCAGATTACTATAGAAAGTCTCTCTTTCTTCCTCCAAGGCATCAGATGTTGGAGCATACACTTGGACAATTGAGATGTTTACAGTACTTCCTCTAATTCTAACAAACAATATCCTGTCACTCACTGGGTTGTATCCCATGACAGCAGTTGCTAATTGCTTTTCCATGATGACTGCCACTCCATTCCGACGAAGAGATTCGTTACCTGAGTGGTACACAGTGTATTTATCTGAGTTGAAGAATCCCCTTCCTGTCCATTTCAGTTCGCTTACACCTAGAATATCCAGTTTGGTTCGTTCCATCTCTGCCTTCACGATTGCTAGTTTTCCTTGACTCATGCTTCGAATGTTCCAAGCACCGATTATGTGAAACGAGGAGGTCTCCTGCCGTACCTGGTCACATCAGAGAACAGATTTCCTTTCGGCTTTGATCTGTTCCCATCATAACAGCCAGGTCCAGTCAAGGAGTCCTTTCGTTCTTCCCCAGTAGCCATTGAGGTAACTTCAGACCTGGGGGACTCATCATCCACCACCATATCGACAACTGTAGGTTCACTGACCATAGCATTTACTTGGCAGGAGCACAGAAGTGGTTTGCCATTGCCTTCTTCCGGATTTTTCAAGGTTTACTCCTTAAAAGTAGCCCTCCTCTTTAGTCACTCTGCTTTACAGCAGAGAGTCCAGTCTGCACCATGTGGAGGCGAGGTAGGACACTAGGTAATTGGCCCGGCCGGTTCCACACATCTTCACAAATGTTTAGCGTGTGGGTCTCCTTCCAGTTTAAGGTACCCATTACCTTTTACGAACCAATGGTGATGTATTATTCCAAAATTACCCTCTCTCTACACAATATATAGGGTAAACTGCCCAGTTGTTGCCACCCTTAAGGATAAAAATTGCTGTTTTGAGTCTAAAGTGCTACTATGATTAGTTTATGTTTAAAATATTCAACAAAGATCATAAAGGAAGATTCGAGAAAACATACGAGAGAAAAAGTTTTCAATTTATTACTAGAATGTATATGAAAATTAGATGTGAAAATTAGATAATAATGCCGGTTGTTGTCACCTTTTGCCCAGTTGTTGCAACCCTCACTTATTTAGAAATAATTGCACGTAAAATTTTTTCTTTAATGAATTATGTTACCTCACATGTTACTGAACAATATCATATAATAATATTTGACAATTTAACAATAGGGTAACGTCAGCCATGTGACATTATAATGGCATGGCCATTTTGAAAGTCGACTGATTGTCATCAAAAAAGTTTTCTGCTTTTATCACATGTCGTCTTGTGATTGTTCTCAGTAGGAAAATTTCAAAAAAATATTGCGTTATTCCTCATCCTTCCTAAACTCCTTTGCGCGCAGGCTAGAAATGATGTAGGATGTCGTTCCCCTATAAATTCACTTACCAGTTTGCGTAAGACAGCGTGACTAGTCACGAACCACGGTTTGTAAATCTACTTAAAAAACAAAGTGTAAGCAGCTAGTTGGTAATTGAATAGTAGACTGCATTAACAACAGATGGAAAGTGTATACAGACATTTTTACTCCTATCACATCTCACGTTTCATTAGAAATGTAATCTTTTCATTAAAAAGTGGCAACAACTGGGCAGTTTACCTTATTACAGTATTTCATATACTTCACAACGTATCACAAAAAATTTTAATCTTAAGTGTAATTGTAATAACTGATTTAGGCATGAAGAATATTTAGGCTTGAATGAAAAAAATTTCTTGATCAGTATCACTCTTTCTTAATCCTCAGAGCAACTGATCCTCCTCCACAGTGCTATTTCTAAACATAAACAAATTTTATTCCATCAAATTATATTTATTTATTTATTTATTTATTGATGGGAATACCCATTTACAAAAGAAATATTAAATATAATTATAAATTACAAAACAAAAACAAAGAAAGATGAAAAGATAATGATATTAATAAAGCAATGAAATCACTAAAGAAATATGATTAACTTGAGACTAAAATAAAACTCTTTTACCACAACGAAACAGGAAATGAACAAAAAGAAAAAGACCGAAAATAAAATGAAAAAATACAACCTGAGTCTGTAAGCGCTTTTCGAAAGCTTTGCTTTCATCATTCAGCAGCCAAGGAGCACCTCGAGAGAACTTGAGAGAACTGACTTGGAATAGAACATGCTGAGTATTTATAACGAATGGAAGCCAATCAAGACGAAAAGATCCAATTGAATTTTATTGATTGGGTAAGTGCGTCGCCCATTTGATCAATGGTGATTCGCTAATAGGGCCCCTATCTAAGTTGAGTAATAATTTTTTATCTGTTTTTTGAATGGCTAAGCTTTCGAAGGCGTCCAGAAGGTGTTTCTTGTTTATTGACTCAATAAGTTTTACATTGCTTAATAAGAATTCATGCCCGGTATCTAGCGAGTGTTTGGCTATGGATGACTGATTCCCTCTACCATATTTTGTGTGTCTCATGTGTTCTTCGAATCTTGTTTCAATATTCCGGCAAGTTTGTCCTTTGTGACTATAAACTTTTTAACTAATATTTTGAGTGAGAACAAAGTTCCTGAAAACATACGCAACGAATGTTTAAGTCTAACGAGGTTATGTACCAATAATAATATTTTTAAATATAATGGGAAAGTTTACAAAATGGTGGGCGGTACACCGATGGGCTCTTGCCTTAGCCCTATTTTGGCTGAAATATTTCTGAAAAGTTTCGAGGATATCCTGAAGAATTCCGGTTTTTACTTTCCCGATTGTTGGTTCAGATACGTGGACGATGTCTTCACAATTTTTGACACCAATGCTTGCGATGCCAAAACTTTTGTCCAACATATTAATAGTTATTTTCCGTCCGTTCAATTCACTTTTGAGTTGGAAAATAATCAAAGGTTGCCGTTTCTTGACATCTTAGTCATCAGAAACCATGATTCATTATCATTTGAGGTATACAGAAAGCCTACGAACGGATTGAATTACATACCAAGTGATTCCAGCCACCCTTGGAATCAAAAAATATCTACTTTCATTTCGATGATTGACAGAGCTATTAATCTCCCACTAGGTCAATCCTCATTCAAAAAAGAAATTTCCTTGATTCAGAATATTGCAGTTAAAAATGGCTACAGCACACGTACCATCACCGATTTGGTAAGGAAGAGGAAGTTAAAAAAGTTCATAGACGAAATCACTACCCTCAACCGGACTAAAAATAGAGGGAGAGTCATATCCTTACCTTACAATAAATCATTAATCAAAGGTCTCAATTCTGTCTTTAAATCTTTTAATATTTCGTTATCTTTTAGCAATCCCAACCAGACCAGGAATTTATTACCTAATCCAAAAGACCCGATTCCACCACTACAGAAATCAGGAATATATGAAGCTAGATGTTCCCAATGCCCCATGAGATACAAAGGACAAACTTGCCGGAATATTGAAACAAGATTCGAAGAACACATGAGACACACAAGATATGGTAGAGGGAATCAGTCATCCATAGCCAAACACTCGCTAGATACCGGGCATGAATTCTTATTAAGCAATGTAAAACTTATTGAGTCAATAAACAAGAAACACCTTCTGGACGCCTTCGAAAGCTTAGCCATTCAAAAAACAGATAAAAAATTATTACTCAACTTAGATAGGGGCCCTATTAGCGAATCACCATTGATCAAATGGGCGACGCACTTACCCAATCAATAAAATTCAATTGGATCTTTTCGTCTTGATTGGCTTCCGTTCGTTATAAATACTCAGCATGTTCTATTCCAAGTCAGTTCTCTCAAGTTCTCTCGAGGTGCTCCTTGGCTGCTGAATGATGAAAGCAAAGCTTTCGAAATGCGCTTACAGACTCAGGTTGTATTTTTTCATTTTATTTTCGGTCTTTTTCTTTTTGTTCATTTCCTGTTTCGTTGTGGTAAAAGAGTTTTATTTTAGTCTCAAGTTAATCATCTGCATTATCCACATAAGATTTCTAGACAATTTACTAAAGAAATAAATTAAAAACAATCAATAATTTAATATAATAATAATTAATTATGATTAGGAGAAGTGAAGAGATTAATTTGCTTGATTAATTACTAAAAATAATGCATATACACAAAACAGTCAAATTATACAAGAAAATCATAAAGAAGTAAATCTTTAGGCGCATTCGTCATGCGTGATTTATTTACTCCATCCACTTTATTTATTCTGTGGAGTGCGCTCCAAGCGTTCATCATGCAAACATAGAGCGCTCCATCATATTCGTCATAGTTGGAGTGTACTCCTTTCGAGCATTTAGAGCACGCTCTAAATGATCCAGGTCCTCAGTAGGTACAGATAGCAATTTTTTATCGACACAGTGGCGACAAAAGAAGTAAATTTCTCTTTTGACGGGACAATTGCAAGTTTTTTGGTGGATGAGGAGATCGCTTACAAATTAGAAATGAATATTGTGCATAGTTTTATAAACAACTGGTAAATGTAAAAGTGTTTATTTAGCATACACTCGCGGTACTTAGATAAAAGCGTACTTGCAGTCCTTTGTTAGTCCTATAATGAACATTATGGAAATAAGAAAGAAATGCACAGTGTGTTGAAAAAGAAATTTTCAACGTATCCTTCGACACACTATCTTTTTCGCTTTACATTTTGTTGCCTGTAGAGTATTACTAATGCAAGATGTTCATCCTCGCTGCTGTCTTTATTTTCCATTGACGCTTTCACGACGGATTTAGCCAATAAAATTGATGAAATGAAGAATCGGTCAGCCATCATGACATTGTTTCTCTCTACGCTCTACCCGTTCATCATCGATGCACAAAACGCACCAGAAAAAGACAGCTTTAAGAAATGAGTTTGCTCTTGTGACGACATTAGGAGTAAAAAGACCGTGCATGACAAATGCGCCTTTTCTCTGTTGATACCAGTGCTCCCTCTATATAATGGAACTCCAATTAACGCCAAATTTATAACAGCAAGTCCATATAACGCAGTTTTTTTCCGGAAAATAAAAACTGCAGACATGGTTGAGTTTGCAATTTATATTTTCCGGAAAAAAACTTTGTTATATGGACTTGCTGTTATAAATTTGGTGTTATGTAGAGTTCCATTATATAGAGGGAGCACTGTACTTTTTTTTTTTTTTTCTGGTAGATCAGGTTGCACCACTACCCTTAATCACTCTTGTAAAAATCACCCCACTACCCTTGTGCAAAATCTTTGAGTCTTAAGAAAAGAAAGTAAGTTAAACTATGGAGTCGGTTGGAACTAAATTGACTTTACTTCAAATCGTCCTCTCACAGTTAGGTAAACTCCTTTCAATTAAATATGATGTTAAATAATTTAAATACCACAATTAATCATACAAAACAGTGAGTAATTACTTCCCATCTCTATATACACAAATTACACTTGAAAATTCCCCTTCTTACAGGGTGATTCAGTCAATTTCTGACCATTTCACTTGAATGACGTGCATTAGGGATAAACAATTGAAAGAATATGAGTGCCATATTGAATTTCTAAATAGTTGGAGTTTGTATTGTTGCAACAGCGCTGCATGAAAATCGTATTGTTGAAAAATGGTGCCCGCTTTATCAACAGAGCAGAAATGCAAAGTTGTCGAATGGTATTTCAAGACAAAATCACCTGTAACCGTGCAAAGAAAGTTCCGGAAGGAGTATAAGTGTCGAGATGCACCAGGCAGGCAAGCAAACATGGATTTTGTCAAGCAATTTCGTGCCACTGGATGTGTTAAAGGCAAGAAAAAAGGCAGGAGCGAAGCTCGTGTTCGAACGGCCTTAGTTGTCGAAAATGTTCGCAAAGGTTGATCGATTCCCCTACCAAAAAATCTGTTCGCCGCCTATCCATTGAAGAAGGGCTGTCATATACCACAGCGTGGCGAATTTTGAGAAAGGATTTACACCTGTTCCCGTATAGGATCCATGTTTATCAGGAGTTAACAGACACTGGAAGACAGAAGCGACAACAATTTGCGATGGAGTTTGGAGCAGAAATGGAAGCCAATCAGGACATTGTGAACAACCTGTGGGTGTCAGATGAGGCCTTCTTCCATCTGTCAGGTGACGTTAATAAACACAACGTTCGTTATTGGGGTTCCCAGCACCCCCATGAGATCCATAAGTCACCTCTTCATCCACGAAAGGTTATGGATTGGTGCGCGATTTCCAAAAGAGGCATCATTGGTCCATTCTTTTTTGAGGGCACCGTAACGTCACAGGCTTATCTTAACATGTTGTAAACCTTCTTCATCCCCGAGCTGCGAAGGAGGCGTATACCGCTTCGACATCAATGGTTTCAACAGGATGGCGCTAGGCCTCACACCACTAATGAAGTGCTAGACTTTCTCAATCAGAAATTTGGAAATCGTTTCATTTCAAACAGGTTTCTAGATCGATTCGAGGGTGGCTTTGTTTGGCCCCGTACGAGTCCTGACCTAAACCCATGTCATTTTTATCTCTGAGGGTTCCTTAAAGACAGTGTGTTCACTACAGTACCAAGAACCCTAGACCAGCTGCGACAAAGCATCGTCGACTGCTGCACCCTTGTGGATGCAGAAATCCTGGATAGAGTTATGAACAAATTCACCATTCGGCTGCGAGCAAGTTCAAAACGTTTGTGGTGGCCACATTGAGCATATCATCAAGACTTTTCCATGGGAATAAAAACTCCAAACAGCCTAAAATATCATACTGAAATGCTAAGTTTGTAAACATTAAGGGTCAATAAATCATAGTATTGAAATGGTCAGAAATTGACTGAATCACCCTGTATTTACAACCTAGCAGGCCCAGCCTTGCTTCGCTATTGTTGTATATGAGCGCCTTTTAAAACTCAACTAATGAAGCGCCATCTTTTGACTTTTCTACGAACTGTACTAAGCTGAGTGCACTCCTAAAACTTTAAATTAAGGCATCTTGTTTTTTTTTCGTTAGCTGATTTTGATAAAATAAAACCTATGCTCAAGTTACTTGTGAAAACTCTATGAAAATTCGCCAAGTAGTTTTGGAGATTAGAGTGTTCAAACAGACAAATAGACAGACAAAGTTTTTAAAAATGGTCATATTGTATTCTGTTACACTCCCTACATCACCTGCAATCAGATTTAGGCAAATATTTTCAGTGTACAGACACGACGGTTCTACAGTTTTATTATTATTATTGTCATTGTTTGGAGAAACCAAACTCGGATCAAGTCCGGAAGCCAATCCCAGAGGCGGACCCAAAAGAGGGCCAAAGCCCAAGGGACTCAAATGCGAGGGAGGGAAAGTTATCCACTCGTGGGAGTATTGATGTTTGAGTGTAGGAATTTCCTTACTATGTGACATGTGTTTAGAATTGTGGCTTTCTGTAAGGTTTTGTATAAGTGTGGGTTTAAATTTAGTGTTGATAGGCTTTTGTGTAGCGAGTGTGGAATAATCCCAGTGGCGGAAAGAATGATAGGAACAATGTGTACTCTGTTAACTCCCCAAAGGCGTTTTACTTCGTGTGCAAGATCCGTATATTTAGTGATTTTGTCAGTGTATGTCTTTTGTAAATTGTGTGTATTGGGGATGGAAATATCAATTATGTAGGTCACTTTGTTTTGCTTATCTACTAGTGTAATGTCTGGTCTGTTATGAGGGATAGTTTTGTCAGTGATTATAGCTCTGTCAAAATATAGTTTATGTGTGGTGTTCTCTAAGACAGTGTCGGGGATATATTTATAGTAAGGAGTGTGAATGTCCCTTAGCTTGTGTATCTTAGCTAGATGTTGATGTATGATGTTGGCTACCTGGTTATGTCTGTGCAAATAATCTGTCTGCGTGAATATTTTGCAACTGGATATGACGTGTTGGATGGTTTCCTCTGCGATATGGCATTTCCTGCAAGACCCGTCAGTCGATTCTTTGATAATATGTTTTCTGTAGCTTTTAGTGTTAATAACCTGGTCTTGTATGGCAATCATGGTTCCTTCAGTTTCCCCAAAGAGACTCCCTTCACTCAACCAAAAGTTCGACGCTTTTTTGTCGACGTGTGGCTGGTTGAGGTCAGAAGGATGTCTACCGTGGAGTTGCTTTCCGAGCCATGATTGAAGTTTAGTGCATGTTGTAGGAATGTTATGGATGTTCTGCATGCTGTTCAGATTCAGAGGTGTGTATTTTGTATCAGCCATGCAGACTGCTTTGTGTAATGGTGATGTGTGTTGTTTAGAGTGAAAGAATTCTCTGAGTGACTGAGTCTGTTTCTAGTGTAGATCTGTTATGTCAATAAGACCTCTGCCTCCCTCTGAGTGAGGCAGGGTGAGTCTTTCAATAGCTGCGTGTGGATGGTGCTTTCTGTGCTTTGTAAGCAGTTTACGTTGTTTCCTTTCAAGTCCCTCAAGATCTGTGTGTGTCCACTGTATGACTCCAAAGGAGTAGGAGAGTATTGGCGTGGCATAAGCATTGATGGCCTTGATTAAATTTCTGGAATTTAAGTGTGTTTTAAGTATTGTCTCTAGCCTATGAAGATATTGTTTAGTGAGTGTATTCTTTATGTGTTTGTGCTCCAGAAGCTTGGCTTGCTTAAATCCTAGATATTTGTAAAATTCGTAATTTTCCATAGCAGCAATGTGATCTGGTTCATCTAATGTGAAGCCCCCTTCCCTGAGTACTCCATTTTCAATGTGAATGGTTTTGCATTTGTCCAACCCAAACTGCATGTGTATGTCTTTTGAAAAGGTTTGTGTAATGTCAAGTAATTGGTGCAATTGTGTTTGTGTGGAGGCGTAGATTTTCATGTCGTCCATGTAGAGTAAGTGTGAGAGCGTGTAGTGGCAGCTTTTATTATGTTTAATTGTGTAGCCATAAGTTGTGCTATTCAGTCTGTTGGAAAGTGCATTTAGTGCAAGACAAAACCAGAGTGGGCTCAGTGAGTCACCCTGGAAGATGCCCCGGTTTATCTGTATTTTGTCAGTCGTGATTGTTTCACTGTTGAGTGTGAGGTGTAGTGTAGTTCTCCAATGCAGCATTGTACTTTCTAAAAAAGTGATAAGTGTAGGGTTTATTTTATATAATCGTAGTGTATATAAAAGCCATGAGTGTGGAACACTATCGAAGGCCTTTTTGTAATCAATGTAGGCTGCATGGAGGTGTCGATGTTTATTGTGAGTTTGCCGTAGGACCACACTGTCTATCAGGAGTTGCTCCTTACAACCCATGTGGTTTCTACGGCATCCCTTTTGTTGCTCAGTGAGAATGTTGTTTGTGTCTATGTGTGTATAAATTTTGTTTGCGATACAGGCAGTTATTATTTTGTAAAGTGTAGGCAAGCATGTGATAGGTCTATATTGTGTGGGATCTGTAGTGTTATGTGACTTTGGTACCATGTATGTAATTCCTTGTGTGAGGAAATGTGGCAATGTCTGTGGTGTTTGCAAAGTGTTGGAAATCTGTTTTGCAAGGGCCAGATGCAAACAGGTGAAGCGCTTATACCAAAAGTTCTGAATCTTATCTACACCTGGAGCCTTCCAATTGTGAGTACGTTTAATGACTTGTGAGAGTTCATCTGCTGTTATGTCAGTATAAGGCATGTTTGATAGTGTGGATGCTAATTGCTCCTCTTCCCTGATCCAGCTAGCTTTCCTATTATGTTCAACTGAGACAGACCAAAGAGACGACCAATAATGTTGGAGGGCTGTTTGTGTTGGCAGACCAGTGTTTTTTGTCTGTGTATAATCTTTGTTTAACTGCTTATAGAATGTCTTCTCATTGTTTGCGAATAACTTGTTCTGCTGTTTGCGCTGAGTGCATGTTTTGTATCTCTTCAGGCGTTGTGTTTTTGCAGCTAACTTTTGTTTTAATGTGTCCATATATTCTGTAATGTGTTGATTGTGCTGCTCATGTCTGGTGTGTGTTTTAATCTTCTTAAATAATTGTCTGAGGCGTTTGTTCTGCTTTGATGAAGTGTTGTTTTTAGTGTACTGCGTAAGTCTACCTAACTGCTTGCGGATTTCGTCAATCTCAGACTCAATCCGCTTTTGCCATTTAGGTTTCTGTTGGGTATATGAATTTTGTGTGTTTTTATGGATTGGTTTCCTACCCAGTGTGGATATAACTGTAAGAGCCCCAGTGTAAATAAGTAGGTGTATGTATTCTAAAGACAGATTTTCTTCAATGTACTGTGGTAAGATATGTGTGTTCATGTAAGATAAAATTTCCCCTGTTTTGCTGTTTATGTTTATTTTAGGTATACCTGGTCTTTGTGTGGGATCTGTTCCCGTGTAAACTGTAAGGTATCTTTGTAGGGTGTCATTTAATGTTTCAATAAGTTTGGTATTCATGTTGTGTTGTGGGTGAATATCATGGTGAAGTTCATTGTTGAGTGTGTGTTCTACAAGTTCATTAGTGATGTCAATGTTAGTGTTTGATTCTGTGTGTTGAGTGTCAGTTTGTGTAGATGGCTTGTGTTCTTGTAGCTGTTGTGCAACTTCTTGCTTTATTTTCTGTAGCGTGGGTAAGGGTATTAAATTTCAGTGACTGTGATGTGAGGATATGTCTCTTTGAAAATGTTATATAAGCGTTGTCTGTAAGCTGTAGTGTCAGTTTCCAATTTAGTGACTGCGTAGTAGGCTCGCATGATAAAACAGTTTATGTCATTGGTCCATTTCATGCGTTGGCGTGGCTTGCCTGCCTTAGTGGTCGAGGGCAAAGAAGCTCTTGAAACACTAGGGACAGGTTGTGGCATTGCAGTAGCCGAACAGGGGTTGGTGCTGCTTTCTCCACCAGTGGCCCTGGGAGATTGTGGCATATTTTTCGAACGTGAGCCTCTGCCTAACCCACGAGCGCGGACCTTGGTAACCCGGGTGACGTCCGAGCCGGTATCAGATAATGCACTAGCACTAATCATATTGATCACCAATAAATGGGTGGTCCTGTTAGCCATCTCCATCATCAGCAGGCCCTTGGTTGATGTAATCAGCTCATCAGCCCTACTGGGTCATCTGGACCCTCAAGATTAATCTAAGGGTAGAGTAAATCAGACCTGTTAACCAGGGCCATCCCTCTAAGATGTTGCCCCCCTCGCACGACATGGACGTAGGACCACACGAGGGTTATTATTATTATTATTATTATTATTATTATTATTATTATTATTATTATTATTATATGTAAAATCCCTAAAGAGCTAACTTCCCCTCCATTCTGTTATGTAATGTTCTACAGAATACAAAAATGCACTGAGGCTTCCACATAAACAAATTCCTCCAACAATGCTTTAAAAGGTACATTCTATTAAACAATGCTACCCAAATGAAAGAGCTGGAATCTCCCTGAACTGATACCAGATTCCAGGAGAGCAGACTACTACTTTAATTGCACACGATAGGGGCACTACAGAGGCTGAAAACTCACAAGATTCAATTCCTGCCCGGACCTGTTAAATTCATGCCAGTTACCCAAATACCCTGCAACACTCCAAAAAACAGGTTCCAAAGGTCACTGGCCTACTAACCTCCGAGACAGATTTCCCAAAGATTAAGTCCCTAAAAAAACGGTCTGCCTCCTTCTCATAATAATAGGCATAACAAATTGAGATCTAAAATAATGTTAAGCCTCCCCACTATGAATAACTATAGCGTTCACTAAATATAGTAGACCCCCCCCCCTTATCCGCAGGGCACATGGATATCGAAACTGTGGATAGTAGCAAACTACTTGTAAGCTTCAGATTTTTGCACATGCAGCATTGAATATAGCAAAATATTTAAACAAAGTTTGTGGTTATTAATTTTTTTTTTTCTCTTTCTCTAAACAGTGAATTACTTATGACTGGTAAAAAAGTATAGTGTTGAAAAATAAAGTAAGAGAAAAGCTGTTAGTGCAACAATTGCAATTAAAAAAAAATTCTTATTGCTAAACATGAAAGTACAGTATGTGAACTTCCTACGATGTTCGATTTGCCCAAAGCAACTGTTTCTACAATTATAAAAAATAATTTGTTACATGTACTATATTTACAGTACTGTATTTAAGAAAATAAATATTACAATTTAATATTGTTGTGCCCTATAGTTCATCCAACAAGAGAAAAACAGGTTGTGTCACAGGAAGTTTCAGATTAGCCAATCAGAGAAAGGGGGCCTCATGCGCTTAATCACTTCTGTCTCATGTCTCATTGAAGAAGCGCTTTATAATATTACAACAGAAGCTTTAATATTATTCAGTTGCTTTGCTTTAATTATAATTAAAAATATTGTACACTTCATAAAATTGTCTTTTAACTCAATTTTATATATATATCATTGTTCTGGGCCTTTTCCTGGGCCTTTTCCTGGGCCTTTTCCTGGGCCTTTTCTTTCCAGGAGTCGAAAAGCGAGGGGAGGGGGTGGTAGCTTCGCAAGAAGACGCTTCGTTTCCATCTTGAACAATTGTTCGAACGCAAGAAAAAGAAACTTGCGTTGCCTTGGAAGTTTCTTCTATCAAAGCAGATGAGCTTTTAAAACACTATTTTCCTTTAAAGTAGCAAAATACGTTCCACACAAATCTCCCTAGCCTGGCTGTGAATAGTTTTTCCTTGTTTGGCTGAAGAGTTGTTGCACGGGCGTCGCCATTACAATTTGACTTGTGTAGCCGCTGAAGGAGAGATCCCATTGAGTGAGATCCCAATGAGTGAGTAGTCGATATCAGACCGGAAACACACCCTGTTTTTCTCTTGTTGGACGAAGTATAGAACAGATTAATTTAGTTTCCATTATTTTCAGTGGGAAAGATTACTTTGGAACTCGAACGATTTGGAATTTGACCGCCGTCTCGGAACTGATTATGTTCGAATTGCGAGATAGTACTGTATTGTGCCGTACTGAAAACAAACCCCTTGCACCCCCTCCCCAATTTTTTGAACCGTGGATACAGGGGGTTTACTGTATTAAATTTGATACTTTACAAATTACAAATGAACAAATGATTAAATAAACCACTCAAAAGTAGCAAGCAAGATGTAAAGCAAGAAACTCTTGTCCACAATAGAAATATGTTTAGAAAAGAGTTTCTTCATTTACATCATGCTATTTATCCACAGTACTTGGTAGTTTCTAGTACCAAACAAGTTATGTACTAGTCCAAAATTTAATAGTGAGAAAGAGTTCTATTTACAGAAACATAGTTCAAATGACCTATCTGACTGCCTGATGCACTGCGACGGGCTTCCATTTTTCTGCCGGTTTCAATTCATCACAGCCATGTTACAAGTACGCATCACACTTGGCCAGCATCCAAGCAACTACTAGGCCTAACTAGACGACTGCCAATTTTCGGTCATGTCCATCTGGAGAAACTCTGAGCTAGTAATGGTGCACAATCCTTGCATCCACAATTGCACATGTTCCCACTGCCCATGGGTTTTCGTTGGCTTCGACAGAAAGGTTCCCCAGATTTGTGTCAGAACACCACTAAGCCTAACATTTTGGAATCCTAGCTGGCTAGACCGCATCAGCACTATTGCTTCCCCATTTGCAACTCTTCGATGGTTCTGGTTGGCTCATTCATCTCTTTGGATGGCATCTCCTGGAGCGGGGCTGGTCATCATGTTGGGCTCGATCAGGTGTCATTCCATCTCTCCGTTGTTGTTGATTGCCTGTTGTTTGCCCATACTGATTTCCATATTTTTAGCCTATTATTCACAGTTTTTGTCTTTTGCATCCTGTAAGGATTCCAGCGCTGTTCAAAACTCTTGCTGCTGTTCTGATCTCTCCTGATTGGTCCTTTTCATTTTTCTGATCACTGATCGGTCAAGCCGCTGGTGCACTCTGGTGAGAGAAATTCACAACAGTCATTAACTTCTTAGCTCGCCAGCAACTCTGACCAAGCTCACCAATAAAAAACACAATGGAAGAGAAACATATTGTGGTATTTTCAGCACTGAATTCTCGCAGGCTATCGGAGAAAATAAATAACACCATTTTCTGGACAAGGTAGGAGCCAAAAACAAACATGAATAGAAACATGGAATACAATACATATCATAGGGTCATCACTAGACTGTTGCTGCATTGATGCCTATCGCCCATGCTTCATTCCATAGCCTAAACAAAGCTGATCCATGTGCATCCATTTTGGCTGAAAAAATAAAAGAGAATTGAATGAGGGCTAGGCTTAACATAAAAAAGTGCTTCGAAATAAAGTTATAAATAAAATTATAACTATAAAATGTGAAAATATGTCACTTGATCTTAAAATGTGTTTTCTGGAACCGGCACCATAAATTAATCAAGATCAAATGCCTGCAGTCAGCAAAAAAAAAAAAAAAATGGAGTACACTATTGTAACGCTGACCAGAGAAAGTAACACTTGGCTCGTATTTCTCACTTTTCACAAACAGTGACCAAGTTATGATGATTGTAGACAGTGGTCTTACTTTTTAACACTGGATAAAAATGTTATTTAATTCTTTTGACATTGTAAAAATTAAAAAATTAACAAATCTTCTATACAATCTTATGCTAATTTGTATGCCTTTTTCAATATGTCAGTAGTTTTTAGATTGTATATTAATTTCCATGTTGTCATGCATTGAAGGTGTGAAGTAAAAATGTTTAATGAGTAGTCTTAAATTTTTGGAAGGATGTGTAGTTTTGTTTGAAATTCTCAGATGAAAGTCCGTTTGAAGTTCACCACCTTGTCTTCGAGAATTCACTTTCATAATAGCTTTTGGCAACAGTAATTGGGCAGGAAAATGAGAAAAAAGTGAATTACTGTTCTGTATAATGTATTGCAAAAAATAAGTATTGGGCAGATACTGACAAAACTCGTCTAACACAGAGGTATAAAGTCTGTTCTCCTGAAAGAATTTCTAAATGGTTGGAGGTATATTTTCCGTACAACACAATTATAATGTGAAATTCACTTACTTATAAGGACCATAACCAAATACTGTAATAGCATGTAAAGATGGCAAATGTGTGAATCATAAAGAACATATTTCTAAAATTGCATCACTTGTGGTTTGCAATAGATAAAATGACTAACCTGCCTATTATGTATTTATTCCATATTGGAATGCAGAATTGTAAGTAAATAAATAAATAAATAAATAAATAAATAAATAAATAAATAAATAAATAAAATAATATATATATATATAATAACTTAAAAATAACATATAAATTCATGTTTGTAAAAATTGCAATACCATGAAGGAAAGACACAGTTGAGCCTCAATTTTCAGCCAATGCAAATTATAGTGTGTTATGCAACTATAAAATGATTAAAATTTCAGTATCACCATGCATGCATGGGCTGAGCAGCGCCCTCTGAACTGCTACTGAAATAATGTAAATAGAGGGCTGTAGTGGGACGTTGAAAATAGTCTATGGGGTATCTGCTAGTGGCAAACGTTAGGTGAGACGTAACGATGCCTCTTCGATGAAAGACGGCGACATTTCAACAACTTATGCAGTTTGAATGGAGAATCACCAGCCTTCATGAAGGAGGATTTTTTGTCGTTCAATAGCAGCTCGCGTGCAGCGTAACAGCAGCCCAGTGATGCGAGTTTGGAAGCAGTGGACCAATGAGAGCCGGACAACTCGTAAACCCGGGAATGGACGCAGAAAGGTGACGTCAGCGGGCGATGATAGACACCTGGTTTCGCATGGTGCTGACGGACCGTACAGCTTCCTCTAGACAGTTGACAGCACATTGGTCCACTGCTATAGGTTTATCCCTGTCTGCTTCGTCAATTCGTCGACGTCTGCTGCACCGTGGTCTGCATGCAATATCTCCTTTATACAGGACCCCCTTGACACAAACCATTGATGCCTGCGGCTGCAATGGGCTTATGAACATAGAGACTTGCGTGCAGATTGGCAACAAGTGTTTTTTTTCTGATGAATCCCGCTTTAATCTGTGGTACCATGATGGCTGCATTTGTGTTAGACGCTATGCCAGTGAACGCTACCTTCCAGAGTACATTATCGAATGTCGTAGTGGACGAACACCTGGAGTTATTGTCTGGGGTGCAATTACGTATCATGGACGATCTCAGCTGCTACGAATTGTGGGTAATCTTAATAGCAATGGCTACATCAGTGAAGTCCTGGAGCTCTTACTTGTTCCTTTCCTTCAAGGTATTCCTGGAGAGATCTTTCAACAGAATAATGCCCGCCCACATATTGCAAGGAATGTTCAAAGCTTCTTTTCAGCAGAAGACATAGTTTCTTCCTTGGCCTGCTTATTCGCCAAGTATTTTGCCTATTGAACATGTGTGGTATTTTGTTGGACGGCGTTTCGCTTGTGATCCTTGTCTTACAGGTTCTACAGATGAACTTTGGGCACACAAACAACCAATAATGGAATGCTCTTCCCCAAGCAGACATTCAAAATCTGTTTGACTCCATGTCACGTCGTATAGCAGCACTTACTGCAGTGCGTGGTGGCTAACCAAATACGGATTTCATTTTTATTTGTACCAATACAAGTCATTTATGTAATAAAGTTCATTTAATTCTGATGATTCCTTCATGGTGTTGCAATTTTTACAAACATTAGTTTATAATATAAAATATATATAATAATTTTAAAATGATATATGTATATTTTTACAAAATTTTAAAAAGTTCAGCAATATACAGGGATAATTTTTAGACTTAATAAACGATAGCAATTTTGATAGGTGACATCAGAAAAACTAACATCGATGTTTAATCAGGTTACGGGTCGTAGCTTTGATCATCAACCAAACATAATTGTTAAGCAGTAAAGCGTCAAATTTTTGTTAAAAAGATAACTGAGATATTTAATTTTTGCATAGGGAAATGGCAGTTTGAGCTAATGTTGGGATCTAAAGGTGTAATGCAGCTTGGATGGGCGACACTTCACTGCCAGTTTTCTCAAGAAAAAGGAGTTGGAGATACTCCTGACTCATATGCATATGATGGAAATAGAGTTCGGAAATGGAATATGGCAACATTCAAATATGGAGAAGTAAGTTTTAATGAATATTGATTATATGGCAACTGTTTTTGTTTTATGCATTTATAATAAATACCTATTTTCTTTTATTTATTTTACTGTTTACTAACAGATTATTAATGATAATTTACTTTTAAGTATTAAAATTTTATTGAATAATATATATATATTGTGTTTATTGTTTATAATTTAAAGATGTAGAATGAACTACTGGGAATGATAAGAATTTGCTTGATGATTGTGGTTCTGTGATGAAATAAGATAATTTGCATCCTCTATAATGAAATAAGTTTTCTTTTTTAATGCAAAATATTTCAGTAATTCCAATTATTTATGTTAGATTTTTAGTAATGTACTTGTGACATCATAATAATTCAAATTCACCACAGGATTTTTTTTTTCCATTCAGTGGTGAAATTTTTTTGATTTTTTTTTTTAAGTTATTGAATAGATCATTTTTCATTATGATAGAAACCCTGAGGGTTCACAAAATCTTTCAAAGGGTTCGCCAAAAATTTTCTGTAATTGCAGATTCCTGTTATTGTATGCATGTATTGTAACAGGAAAAAAAAACCCTGATACTGGCCGTTACATACAGGAAAACCCCAAGAGATACACCTACCACAAATAAGCTTTAAGCTTAGTTTCCATACATGCGTTTTTAACTGCATATCTGCGTTTAGATGCATAAATTGGTGCGTCTTGATGCACGTGTCATGGAAACAGATATCTGCGTCTCCGAGTCTTGGTTGACGTGCGTCTGGAGTTCATGCGTCTGGACGCAGAAAAGTGAAGTAGATAGGCTTTCTACTTCTTGATGCACTTGTAAATGCATCTCAAATCTTTCTAGATCACATGATTGTTTTGCGCAAGTGCACTTGCTTTGTTAACAAAAGATGTTCAGTCCAGTCGTCATTTCGCTACAACATGGCTGAAGAAAGAGAATTTGAAGAAATGTTGATTGGGGAAATTTTTAATCGGCCGATATTATACGATAAAAGCCGATCAGACTACCTCTAACGAGAAAAATTGCAAAACATAAACTCATGACGCATGCGCAGTTGAACATTCTTCATAGACTTCACGCATGCATGGAAACTGATACTTGCGTTCGAATTAAATGCGTCAAGAGCGGTTGCAATGTGCGTCTAGGTGTGTCCAGATGCACATTTGCTTTCTGCGTCGAGACGCAGTTATAAATGTGTCAAAAACGCGTGCATGGAAACTAACCTTAAAACTCTCTGAAAGACTGCTTAAAAAAATGTCCGAAAGACTGTTTAAAGAATTCCCCAAGAAAAAGTAAGTCATCAATCCAAATAAATCTCTCATTTTATTGGAACACAATAAATAAAATAACTACAGAATAAAGAAATGAGATTAGATTGGAAATAAAAAAGATTTAGAAATGCACAGAAGAATTTGCTTGGGGAAGATAAAATACAAAATAATATAACACACGCAGCGAAGAAACAGGAAGCACAGGAGCTCAGGAACGAAAAAGACGAGGCAGGAAAAATCACTTGAAACAGGTGAAGAAAGTCCGATGAACAAAATGAAGACGCAAGTGGAAAGAACAACGGTTCATGATTGATGGGTGGGTCCGAGGCACCTGAAAAAGGAAAAGAATCCAAAGCAGCAAGAAGAAGGCAAGCAATACCCAGGGGGGGGGGGGGGGGAAAAAATAAAGAGAACTAATACTAATGATAAAAGGTAAAAAAAAGAAGAGAGAGGGTTAAATAAATATTAAGCAAAGGTAAGCTTAACCTAGACCAAACCTTGACAGGGTACCTCGGATGAAAGCATAGGCGACACAGGCACAAAAAAAAAAAAAAATTCGGTTAAAGTTCACGTAGACATGGCAGAGCGAAGAGGCACCGGACGATGAAGAACACTGAAATTCGGTCCCCAAACTGTTTAACGATGGCAAGCGTTGAGCCTAGCAACCACCATTGAAGCCACGATGACGCTGGGTGCTCGTGGTGCACTCATAAGCACAAAGATGATGAACACAATGCGAAGCCATCTCGCTATTAGGCATGAAAATTAGTAACGGTCTGAGGGATTGGGGCTTGACGTCTCAGCGCCTAAAAACTGTCTAAGCCAGACAATACGATGGTCAAAATAATCAAAGAAGATTAAGGAAATAATTTTCATGTTTAATCAAAGGTGAGGCTACGTTGGCTCCCAACAGGTAATTTTGCTACACCCAAGTAGCTAGTTGAGCCGCCGACTGAACACTCAGTCCTAGAAAGCCAAAACGCAAGCAGCAAAAATTTAATACGTGCGCATAACAGAACAACACTATGTGAGGAGAAGGCCGCATGCCACGCAAGAGAAGAATATGGCAACAATTACTGTAAGGAAAAACATCGTTCTAAAAAAGCACAAAAACCGAAAAAGGCTTATAAAGTAGGGAAAAACTAAAAAATTAGGCACAATACGCATAACACTAACATGCAAAATCTCAACCAGGAAAGGAAGACTATTTTTCTACAAAAAAAAAAAAACAAACTTGTAACAGCTTGTATGTATATTATTAAGTAGCGAAAGAATGGAGCTACTTATTTTTTTTTTAATGTCAGTCCATCTGTCCCCTTCATAATTTCCGCATTTTTTGAGGTAGAAGGTTGAAATTTCGAATGTAGTTACTATGGGCATGTGCACCTTCACTGTTTAGTTTGGTTTTGATTGGCACAATGGTGTCGGAGTTTTGGAGGCGGAAATCAGAGGGGACCAAAAGGTCTACATGTATTTATGTATATAAAGGAGTGAAATTCGGTATGAAGATTCCTTTAAGCAAGATCAACATTACTGTGAAGTTTGGGCGAAATTGTCCCAATGGGGTCGGAATTGTTGGGGTGGCCGTTACTTGGTCTTTAGAACTATGGCAACATATGGCATGTCATATGTCATTCGATCGGAAATGATGAGAAACGAAAGAAGATAGAGCTCTTTTACACTTTCTAAATACTACGTTCGAGAAAATTAATTTTTCGATTTTAAAAAATTGGAGGGTGGGGGGTTAAAAAGTGAGACGAAAGGGGTAAAAACAGATGATCACAGGGCTTCCTCTAGTTTCCTATTTTTTCCTCGGGAGGATTAACTTCTTGTTAAGTCAGATCTTTGTGAAAGGGGTTCGCAAGTTAAAAAAATTTAGGAACCTGTATGATAGAACATTAAGTACGTTTTTGTATAATACTTCAAATCACATACAGGTACCCATTAGATAAGATGAAATTTGCTGAATATCTTCCACTTGACTTTCTTTTTAGTTTTTATCATGGAAGATACGTTCACAAATCTCAAAGGGAAATCATAATCTACATCGCCGAAGGGTATAGAATAATGCGGGAGTTATGTTAGGTCTTCAGGAATGATTTTGCAGTTCACCAATAATGCAGAATTCTTGTGTTTTTCATCTTGTTCAAATTTTACTGATATGTGAATTGATTGTAAGTGTTTAATTAAGGACTGTTGTATTTTGGATGCCTACAATAATTTCATATTGCTCTTAGTAATCTTGAATAGCTAATTTAATTCTTTCTGCATATTTTGAGTTCTAAGTAGGGTATTGAGTAAAGAGTTCTGTACTTCTTTAAGGTGGCTCTAGAATTCCAGTGATAATCACTGGTAAGAATATTGTGCCCGGCACGAAAGAAAAAGGAAACTGGCGGATGTGTAAATGAATAAAACTCGTTCAACAATCAGAAACGGACGGGAAACAAGGTATACTTTTTCCTGGCATCAGCAGTAAGTAAGGCCCTGATTCCTGTCAGTTTCCGATTAGTTGAACGAGTTTTGTTCATTTACACATGCACCAGTTTCCTTTTTCCAGGCCCGTTCTTAGGCATACCTGACTACGCATCCGCGTAGGGCCCCGAACGTGAGGGGGGGCCCCGTGAGGCGCCCTCGATCCCCCGTTTTTTTTTTTTAATTGGCACTGCAGCCGTCTGTGTCACTCACGTTACCCTCCTCATCCTGAAATTTATCATCCTGAGTTGAATTCGTAACGTAACAGGAAAACGTCTCCCTGGTCTAATTTCCACGCATTTTCGCAGAGCTTCCAGGGGGGGCAGAGCCCCCCTGGACCCCCCGCGTAGGGCAGCATAACACCTAAGAACGGGCCTGCTTTTTCTTTTGTGCCGGGCACTATAGTAGAGACCAACTCCAAAATGATCTGTGCAAACTCAGAACTGCTAATCCAGAAATGTTACTGAGTAAACTGAATCCAGTGGTATAATTCAGAGTTACTGAATCCAGTGAAAAAAAGGTAAAATGCTAGTTCATATATATCTTGTGATGTATTTGAACATGTTCTTGGCTGCTTTTGCAAAGCCAAAAGTAACCTTTTTAAGAACTAATCCTTTTTGATAAGAGAAAACTTTGACATGGTTGTTTAAAAAGGGTGATCCTCTTCAATCTATACTAGAATTGGACATCTGTTCGAAGATTAGATACAGGGTGATTCGTGGTCACTTCCTTATTTTAAAAAATCATAACACAAAAAGTATTGGCAATATCGATTTTATTTTTTTTCTGTGTACAGGGGTACATTTAAATTTTTATTTTATTAGGTTTTAAAAACGACATCTCGAAGGTGGCCACCGTCCTCGTCAATGCACTGAGATACTCGAAATCTGAAATTACTGTCCACTTTTTTCAGCATATCTGTGCCTATGTTGGCAATAGCAGCACAAATATTGTTTTTCAGGTGACGAAGGGTCTTTGGACGATCCGTGTAAATTAAAGATTTAAGGTAGCCCCACAGAAAAAAGTCACATGGAGATAAATCTGGTGAACGCGCTGGCCACTGAAGATTGCCTCGAAGAGAGATGAGACGTTTGGGGAAGTGTTCCCACAAGAGATTAATTGACGTTCTTGCCGTGTGAGCCGTGACGCCATCCTGTTGGAACCACACTTCCCCTACATCCATTTCTTTGAGTTTGGGTAGAAAAAACTCCTCAAGTATCCTAACATAACGTTCAGAATTGACTGTAACTGCACTTTGATTCTCTTCAAAAAACCATGGGCCAATAATGCCTATTCTGGATATTCCACCCCAAACAGTCACACGTTCTGTATGCAGGGGCTGCTCATGAAGTTCTCTCGGGTTTGTGGGGCTCCAATATCACGTTTTGTTTATTCACACATCCTGACAAATGGAAATGTGCCTCGTCACTAAAGAAAACAAGGGCATCCTGAGGCAGGTTTTTGAGCAAAGCTTCACATGCATATTTTCGCGCAACATAATCCCGTGGATTAAGTTGTTGCACCATTGCCATTTTGTATGGATGAAAATTGAGTTCTTCACGAAGAATTCGTCTGACTGTGGAGTTAGAAATCCCTAAAGCAGCCAAATGTTTGCGTACAGATCGCCTAGGGGGGGGTTTCAAAAGTGCCACCCTTACCCTGTCGATATTTTCAGGTGTCCTGATGGTTCTGGAAGGTCCATTATGTTTTTTCTTCACACTACCAGTGTCCCTGAACGTGTCCACCCACAAACAAACCGATTTCTGATCAGGCACATGAACTGCAGGTGCAATATTAAATTGTTTTCTGAATGCACGCTGAGTTGCGATGATCGAACGGCCGAAGGAAAAATAGGCCTCAACGGCGAACGCATGCTCCTCGTTTGTCCACTGCATGATTGATATGAAACTAACCTCTAGAAAATATATTTAGATCACGAGCTTTCGAAATCACCATTGGAGCGCGCTCTAGGAGTAACAGTCGCTTTGTGGCGCGAGTTTCAAATAAGGAAGTAACTGCGAATCACCCTGTACTATGAACTGGCCTTTTGCCGATTCATCTGCTACAGCTCCCAAGACTTGATGGGATTATTATAGTCAAGCATTACAATAACATATCGGATACAGTACATCAGAAACTGCACAAACAAAAGTCAATATTAGCCGAAAAAAAGATCCTATCTTTCAGCATGGCAACATCATTTTGCATCTTACAAGTTTACCTTTAAAGAATTTTACACCTGCATTTTGTGTGCATTTGAGATAAATGTACTTGTCAGAAGTGTACTGTGCATAATGGTGCCCATTTTGAATATAAAATGTGAAATAACAAAAGCTATGAACTTTTAAACTGATTGGCTTGAATTAACTGATTGATTCCACATGTGTAAAAACAATGGTAGAAACCACAAAGCAGAAAACTTTTTGACATCATTTCCTGCTTTTGTCTTTCTGCCTGACAAAAAATAATCTTATCTTTGTAGTCTGTGACTCAATCCGAGTAATAAAAGGACAAACAAAAAACAGGAGTTTTCTGTCAAGCAGAAAGACAAAAGTAGGAAGTGATGTCAAAAAGTTTTCTACTTTGCGGTTACTGCTGCTGTTTTTCTGCATGTGGAATCCACACCTAACTCCATCCTAAACACAATATTTTATTAAACCCTTTGTCTTGTAGGAGAATGATTCTTTATATTTTTGTTAACACTGTATAATTCTAGTAAACCAATGAAAAATAGTTAATGAAATATCTAAATTTCTGTACACAGGGATAGAAATTAACTATTAGGTGTGGTTGCCCACTTAAAAATCTGGTTGCCGAAATGGACTAGAATGAAATTTAGGTTAACCAATAGGCTTAGCTTTACTCAAGTATGATCACGAAGAACTTGCACAATTACACAAATTACTACAGACAGCAGCAATGTTTTAATTTTACTGACAAAAACTTACACATGAATGAAGACTATTTAATGTTCATTTATTACGTATTTAATACCTATTAAATTAATAATTATTTATTACCTAATGCAAACTTATTAGAATGACTCTTAATTAATCACTGGCAGTGTTCAGAATCTGAGTCCCTTCTGGCTCACAGACACTAGTACCGTATTTGTTTCAATAATGCTACTAGCATCTTCAGTCTCGCTTTCTGCAATGTCAGCTTCACGCCTTCTTGTTTTTCTTAACATAGGGATTGGTAAAAGGCCTTTTGCACTGAATGTCAATGTTAAACTATAAATTAACTGCATCAGGGTTAATATTTTTGATATCGTCAGTTTTTAGCATTATTCACAT
The DNA here is from genome assembly GCA_023313115.1 of Rhysida immarginata. Lineage (NCBI taxonomy): Eukaryota > Metazoa > Arthropoda > Chilopoda > Scolopendromorpha > Scolopendridae > Rhysida > Rhysida immarginata. Next base: position 1,598,568 of record JAHWFO010080620.1, on the reverse strand, counting down.
CAAACAGTCGCCACAGGAAAATGTAATCCGCTATTCCAGTCATTTTTAATTATTTTCGTCATTGACAATCCCCTTTCACAATCTGCACTGTGTTGGAAGCCACATTAGAACATCCAGAAGCAAATAAAAGTTCTTGCATTCAGACTCAACAGAATCAAAACACTCCCCCAAAAGAGGAATTTTTAATTTTCCATGATTGCCATGTTTTGTGTACAGTTATATAAATTATTTAACTAACTCCAAACTGGGAGTATGTTTTCAATTACACATCCATTGTCTTCCAACATGTGGAGAAAAATATCTGTAGAATTATTTCCAAATTGGTGGTACCTTCTCTTCTGGCCAAACTCTGAATTATTAGGTTGGTGCAAAATTAATGGCTGATGTTTAGTGATAATGTAAAAAATCATTTCAAACAACCAGCAGAATCAACACTTGCCAACGAAACGCAAGCCTATTTATTCCGGTGGCGTAGAATTCAGGACTTCTGGAGGCAACGAACTCTTTTTCATATTGTCGTGGTTTTTGAAGCATCTCCCACAAAGGAAATTGCCGAGTTGCTTGAAAAAGTGGCGAAAGATCAGATATGTATGCTGGATGATCAAGAGTTTCATAGCCAAGGTCATATAACTTCTGTCGGGTGATCATTGCGACGTGCGGCCGAGCATTGCCGTGAAGCAAGATGGGACCTCTCCGATTGACTAATGCTGGTCGTTGTTGTTGAAGTTTCTGGTGCATGTCGTCAATTTGTTGAACATATGACCGGGCAGTAATGGTTTTTACCCTGATTCAGGAAGCTGTGATGTATCAGTCCGGTTGCAGATCACCTAAAAGACACCACAGCCATCTTTTGGTGCAACTTGGGCATCCACTTATCGAGCTTTTTCACCTTTCCAATTTGATTTAAGTGGTCAACGACTTCTGAATGGTGTACCTTGAGCACTGCGGTAACTGCATGTATGAATTTATGCGGATCGGCTTCGATTAATGTCTTCAACTGTTTGTTGTCAACTTTCGATAGATGGCCTCATTTTCAAGGATGTATTGCCGCCATGGAATTTTTCATAACATCTACGCATTATACGTTGAGAAGTTGTCCCATGCTTCCCGTCATCCCATGCTTTGACGACATTTAGAGTTGCTTCAGCAGAATTCTGGCCAAGTTTGATTGAACTCGTGCAATAAAATGATGGGTATTTCTTGTATAGAAAGCATTTGCAAAATTGATCACATAATCATTTACCTTGGTCGCATAATCAGTCATCACGTGATGTGTGGTTATTGAAGCTTAAACTTTGTTAATAATTTTCGCCTGTTGGTTTCTTTGAAGACTGAGATACGAATCCTTCATCAGTTCAAGGGTTTGCGGAGCATCAGGTCGTCCATTAAAAAACATCCATTAAAGTATTCGTAAGCAGCATGTTAATAAGTTGCTGCAAATTAAAAACATTTGTCTGCCCTAATACATCGTCAGAGAATATAAACTTTCTATTTAAAAAAAAATTCTTAAAATTATCTAATTTTGATTTTAAATGACAGAAATTCTATCCGGACAGAATATCTGTCACATATAAATTTGAGGTACGCAGTGGAAAAGCGTGAGTGAATTTAAATAAGACATGGACAGGTAGAAAACAAAAATTTTTTATTAAGGAAAAGCTATCCACTAACACGTGGTTGGCAAAATAAGGTAATGCACCATAAGTAGGTGAAAAAAATTACAAGAGAGAATCTTATTAAACAATTTTTGACGAGCCCTCACGAGTGCTGACCAATAATGGTCAAGCAAATGCGACAGCCTAACTTGTCGGAACTGCACGTCGGGGGTCAAGCATCGACACACAGACACAGGGGTGCGATTTCATAACCTTTTAATTCCAACAGTTCAACATAGGTTACACAATATATCAAAGGAATATTACTTATCATATAACACAAAGGGGCCCCTCTGGTTTAAAATGCATTAATTAAGCTTTCGAGAGTCGACATCCATCCCACAACTGTTATGCCCCAACTCGCCTACCGTTTTGCATAGGGAAAAACTGCTCCACTTCACAAAAGAGCTTGCAGAACAGGGTGACCAAGCGGACAGTACTTATAACCGAGAAGCTTATATCAATACACTACTAATCTAGTTGTGAGTTTAGTTTCTTATACGGAGCTTCTGCTTCTGCTAGAGCACGATCACACACAATGTTGTTCAGAGGAGCCACGATACAGGATATTTCCCAAGGGATATACATGCAGTCATTCTAAGCATTGACCGACAATGACACAAAGTTCCATAAGTCCCAGTGCAAGATGCTCACTTTCCGCATAGAGATAATTAAACAAACGAGTCACTCGCCAACTGTCGACATCAATAGGGTAGGTTATTCGTTGGGCTTCACTGCATTGTAAGATCGTTACCTCCAACGGGAAAATTATCCTGACACATTCGAATTATCTTAGATGCCTAACAATCAGCATAACCATCACAAATTCCAAAAAAGATATTGCTTAAGAAAAATGCAACTTTAATTATTGAAAATGCAAACATAGAACTTAATCAATGCTCAAACAGATGCATTTGTGATCAGACAACAAAATTGTGCTATTCCAATCAGCATGGACGCCATTACGGTTTTTCCGCTCGAGTACATGAGCATGGCGAAAACCAGCAGAGCACACTATTTACTCAATGACACTTCTTCTCCGATTCCTCGCAAAATTTTTATCTTTTTGAGAACATTGTCATAACAATAACGTGTTGGAAACATCATCATCTTGGAAATCTTGCCCGAGAAAACAGTGCCATCTCCCAACAATTGGGTTCTCTGTTGCAATGCAATCTGTGTTGCAACACAGACCACTAAAACAATAATAACGGCAAATGAAATTGCCCCTCCTCCAAGGCGAATTTTTAATGCCATACACCACAAGAAAATACTTAACTAAAACTTATCACACTAACACATCTCACGTGGTGCATTAAAAAAACAAAAAATGCTCTGTAAATAGATAATAAAAAAGACAAATATGGATAATTGTAATGCAAAACTTAAAACTAATAAAAAACTCTTTCACCACAACGATTATAGATTGAAATAATACAACCTGATGCTGGAAGTACTTTTCGGGAGCAATTGCTTCCATCATTCAGCAGCCCAGGAGCACCTCAAAGAAACTGAGAGAACTGAATGATGGAAGCAATCATAGACATAGAATGTCACGAAATAAATGAGCCTCGGGCTCGATTACAATGTGAGTAATAATTGCGATTTAGTAATGGATATTAACAACTGCTTAATACAGTTTACCACAAGCATAAGAAAATACTGCACTGATCTATACCACTATTACAGTGGAAGGCGGCGATGACTGTGTGTAAGAATAGTGGAAAGAATAAGAGAGGCTACCTTGATTAGGGGCGAAGAACACAGCCAAGTACTTCCTTGAGGAAACCCTACAAACTCCAGGGCACTACCTCTTCGTACATCTGTCTCTTGCGTGGGGATTATGGCCAAGTTTGAACTCGTGCAATAAAATGATGTGTATTTCTTGTATAGACAGCATTTGCAAAATTGATCTATCGCAAAACTTTAACAAGTTTTTAGCATCAGCTTAAGGAGAATAACTGCAGCTTTAAAATGATGTGTCACATGGCTGCTGTATTAGTCGAGAAATAATTTGCATACCAACTCACCTACATCCAAAAAATGCAATAAGCAATTAATTTTGCACCAATCCAATATTTCCAGTTAGTTCTACAGTTGTATCATTAAACCTTTCATTACTGCTTTGTAGAATACTACATAACACAACATTTGCTGGTGAATATTTCTCATAATTGTCAATTTTCACGTGCGGGTCGCCACTGGCACTTTGAAACATTACTTCCGCAATGATTCCCGGCCAACACCTTCCGACAAATTATGTTAGGAATCATGATTCATTTCCCCTGTAAGCTGACAGTCATACTCTCGGACAACCTGCAGCTTTGACGGATTACACATAAACATAAAAGACAACTGAATTGAACCTATGAGTGAAAAGGGGGCCCAGTTGTCTTACAAAAGGCCCCAGCAATAAATTTATCTTACATTTTTGTCAATATTTATTTCTAAATACACCGCAAAATAAGGCCTGAAGAAATTTTTTCTTTGGCCCGGTCAGAGGTTAATCCTTAACTGACTAGCAGTGATAGATTGTTTGCCAGAATGAATCTTAAGTGCCGGTTGCCAACTGGACAACCAGCAATGATAATCAGGTTGCCAGAAGGATTTTTTGCTAATCTCGGCAACCAGGCAACCGTTAATTTCAAACCCTGTATACGTGAGATACATCAGAAACTATAGATGAGTATGACTAAGAAAAACAAAAGGCAAATGCTTTTCTACATAATGCGTGATATGGTATTTACAAGAATGTAGATTTTAATGATAACGTTATCTTCTTCAGTATAATACTGATATATAAAATAGAAATAAATACAGTCAATGGGGAAGTTGCATGAAATTTTTTTACAAATTAAAGCACTGTGTCATACAGATTGTGTTATGTTGAATACAAAATCGTTGTTAAATTTATTATAAATATTAAAAAAAAGCTATTAAAATTGACTTCCGGTTCAGTAATGGCAGAGAGAAGCAGCAACTGAAACTAGCTCCAGACCAAAAAGAGTAATCACAGATAAAAAATACTATTGGAGAAAGGATAGGAAAAGAAACTGAGAAAATAAATAACAAGAAATAATTGGTGACAACCACAAGGATGGAAATGGAAAACAAAACACCGAGTGACCCAATGACGGCCACTGCAGAGGAAAAGTAAAGGAGAACGTTAACAAACAAAGGATAACAAATGGGAAGCACTAGCAGCAAAGGAAAAATTCAAATACTAGGAAAGAACGGAAGACAGCAAGAGAAGACAAGGTTCCCCAGCAAAAAGAGACTATGATAAAGATAAAATCAGTAGAATTTTAGCGATAGTGGAAAGAAACGAAACCGAACAAGAAGAAACAAGGAAAAAAAATTAGAACAAATACAGCCAATGTTTGAAACGGAAATAAAAGAATGGAGGAAAGAAAAACAGGAAATAAATAAAAAAAACAATAAAATAGTGAATGAACACTGCAAAGATAGAATTGACATGTTGGAATCAGAAATACGAAAGAGGAATATAATAATTCGAGGCCTATGCGAAGAAAAAGATGAAACGAAAGCAGACTTGGATATAAAAGTAAAAGATTTAATTGAAAGAAAATTAATGGGAGAGATGGTGGAACTAGATAATATACATAGAGTTGTAAAAAAATAGAGATAAAGCTAGACCAATTATAGTAAAATCTAGAACTGAAAACAATAAGCAAAGAGTGATAGAGGCAAAAAGCAAACTGAAAGGATCAAAGATATACATCGATGATGATATGAGCAAGAAAGAAAGAGGAATAACAAACATCCTAGCACAAAAGGCAAAAGAAGTCAGGGAAAATGGAATAAAAGCAACTGTGATAAAAAATACACTACAGACTGGGAAATACAGATGTAGATGGGATAGAGAAAAAGGAGAACTAGTACAACAGAAATATACGGAAAAGTCAGACTCAAGAAAACGGAGATGGAATGGGGAAAAGAGGGAGAGACTCGCACACTAGAAACTAACCCCCAAAAATCAAGAAAACGGAGAAAAAACAAGGGAATGAACAGGAAAGGAATAGGGATGAACAAGAAAGATCAGAACGAAAGAACAATTAAGATTGTACGAGAGAAGAGAGAAAAAAAAAAAGACGATGTGGAATGTGGCAGGAAAAAAAAACAAAACAAAAAACTTGAACTATATTATACAATTTGAGATTGTTGTTTTAGTGGAAACCTGGATAGAGAAGAATGATTGGGAAAAAATTAAGGACGAGATGGATAATAATTCAAATGGAAGGCACTGCCAGCACAAAGGACAAATAGAAAGGGCAGAGCCAGCAGATGAATAATATGTGGCATAAGAAAAGACAAGAAAATGAAAGACTTAAAATGGAAGGAAAGGAATCAGATCAGTTTGTGCCTTCCGGACAAAACCTTCGCTGAAATATATAAGGTGTAACATGCCCTTTGCACCCTGAAGTTTCAGGATAATTTGCCAAGTATTTATCTAGATATTCAACAAAATGTCTAACAATGAAAGTAAAATGGAAAAAAAGACATGCATTATTGGGATATATCAAAACGCGGAAATCAAGGATGCAATTAGAGAAACCGATAAAGCTATGGAAGAAAATAGAGAAAACAAAATATTAGTAATCAGAGATTGGAATGGAAGAATTGGAGAAGACAAATAATTGAAGAAGAGATATGGGAGACGATGAACTCAAACGCGACAGAGACCAGATGCTCAAAAGACAAGACTGTAAACGAAAAGGGGAAGGAAATTCTGGAACTCTGCCAAGATAAGGGACTAATCATATTGAATCGGAGGTATGATGGCGATAAAAGGGGAGAGTGGATGTTTGTTGTAAAAAAAGGGACATCAGTAATTTACCTTGCTATGGGCAACCTACAAATGATAGAGGAGATAGAAAATTTCACCGTGGACTATAAAACGGACTCCGATCACAATGTGATTATTGTGGAGTTAATAAGACAAAAGGAAAAGAAAAAGATGAATAGGAGTGGTGAAAACATTCAAAGATATTGGTGGAATAAGAAAAATGCAAAGGAATTCGAAAAAAGAAGCAGGGAAATGTTTGACAACTAGAGGGTTGACATAGAAAAGAGAGGGACTGATGAAACCATCAAAAACTTCATAAATGGCAGGCGAGATAATGAAAATCAAAATGACGGAAAACGGATGAAAAAAGACATGATGGAAAAATTAAGACAATTCATAAGAACAAACGTTAAAGAAACAAAGATTGAATACTTTATTCTAAAAAGTAAATTCAAGAATTGTGCTAAAGAGAAGAATTTCAAAAATACTGGAACACAAAAATAATGAAATCTAAGAACAGTAAAGAATTCTGGAACCTGATAGAGTTTAGAAATAGAAAGAGAAGAATAAACACTGAAGTATCAGGAGAAGATCGGAGAACACACTTCATCAAACAATATCTAGGAGAAAGTATCAGAAGTATAATGAGCTGGGAAAACACTCTAACAGACAATCCAAAAGAGAACGAATGGTACAACTCAAGATTTTTACCAGTAAAAGTGGAAAAAGCAATCATAAAACTCAAAAATGGAAAAACGAGCGGCACCAAGGGAATCCAAAGTGAATTCATCAAACACAGCAAGGGAGCAAAGATCAATGCTATTATAGAGATTTGTAACCATTTATTTCAAAAAGGTGAATTCCCAGAAAAATAGGAGGAGTCATATATTTATCCAATCCACAAGAAAGGTAAAGGAAGAGTCAAGCGATTACTGAGGAATCAGCATCACAAACATACTCTACAAAATCGTTTCAAATAAGGTGGAGAGCAGAATGAGACTCTAGGCGAAAGACAGCGAATGGATGGAAGAAAACCAGGCAGGCTTCAGGAAAGGGAGATCAACAATCGACATTATTTTCATCATCAACAGCATAATCGATTTGGAGTTCACAAAGAAGAAGAGGTGGATATTTCTTTGCTTCCTGGATATCAAGGCAGCTTTCGTCCGGATAAATAGATACAGTGATTGCGTGACTGTGGCCAGTGTGTTTTTGGTTATATGTTAATTTTATTGGTTATCTTGTGGTCACATGTGCAGGGTATTAGTTGTTTGGCTATTTGTTTTGTTTTGTTGTTGTTTTGGGAGTTTATTTACTATTTAGTATAAAGAGGTGGGGCTCATTTAGCATAATTGTTTAATTTTGGGTTCGTCAGAACCTGCTGCTCCGAGCTCTGCCGCTAATTTGATGATGTTACTATTTCGTTTTTAGTTTTCGTATTTTATGGCGTTATTGCGCAATATTAAAGTATTGTTGTTTAAAATCGTTATGAACCGTTTGTTTAGTGCTGGCTATGGTTTCTTAATAATTTGGATGCTGCGACAATGGATAAGCAAACGGTTGTGAATTCTTTGTTGTTGCATTGCTTCGTGGAATCTAGACGTTGAGAAAGGAATTATGATTTTTTTTTTTTTTTGATGCTCGACGAGAAGAGAGAGTTCGTTCGAAGACTGAAAAGCAATAGTGAGAGGCCTTTTGTGTTTCCCCGATTTGCAAAGAGTTAAATAATGAGTTTTCTAAATAAGGAAACAAAACAGAAGGGATATTCTGCTGTTTCCTCGCTGATCTGGGGCGATTAATTGGCCTGTGGTAAATTTACCGGGTGTCCCAAAAATGACTGATGGATTTTGAAAATCAATAAAAAAAAGACGAAATGCGATAGATATGTATCGTTTGCAGCCTTATGCTTAGGAAATCAGAAAAATTTATCCCACCAAATTTCAAATTTACTTAACATTTCTACCAAGAGATGGCTCCAGGCGATCTGTAACGGGTATAGTTAAACGGATGTGACATGTTTGAACGGATGTCTGCAAATTTTTGCCTGGGACTGCGCCACGTTGTTGCAGCAAATGGGGATTACATTGAAAATGTCATTGTTTAGTTTTTTGCAACAGACCTTGCAACATTTTCATACCGGTTTTTATTTTTTCATAGTTTTCAGCGCCACCTTAAGTGAAAATGTTAACTAAATTTGAAATTTGGTGGGATAAAATTCACTGATTTCCTAAGCATAAGGCTGCAAACGATACATATCTATCGCATTCCGTCTTTTTTTTTTTTATTGATTTTCAAAATCCATCAGTCATTTTTGGGACACCTGGTATGTGAGTATGCATCGAGCCGAGCCCCGTCGAAGTGTTCCTTTGTGCTAATGACATTTTAAATGGAACGTGTAACCGCCGCCATCACCGCTTCGTTATCCGTCGACTAAGATAAGAAGCCATCGTATTTTAGATGACTGCTTGGTGAGACCGTTTTTTGTTACTTTTAATGTTTGTTGGATTTCCAATTGGTGACTCCCGTCAAATAATAGTAGCCATTATCTGCTGTTTATCCAGTATACGCATCCTGCGTATTGCAACTATGAGTGGTTATGGACCCGTGATTCTTTTACGGCTATTCGCTGATGTATGCAGTCGCTGATTGCTTTCAGGAAGGGATGGCAGTTGAACACTATATAGTGCAAGCCCATGTTGCAGTCAGATATCGCGCTTAAATGGCATCGCTCTGTGGAGCTTACTGTGCCTTGTGGAGCAATTAATGTTGGTTAAAGTTAGTGCTCGGAATACTGGCCGAAATTAGTGTGAAGCTGAGCATACTGCAAGTGCCAAGTAAGGCACCGGCCAGCTTGATTCGGCGTGTTGAGTGTAAGCGCTGTCGTCAGGAGGTAGAGCCGCAAGTGGCCTGTTGTGGCGTTGTATAACGCGTGAGTGTCGCTTGGTTAAAATTGTTAGGGGTTAGAGCTTCCCTCCCTGCTCCAGTCCTAAGCAACTGTAGAAGCAGAATATAGCTGGGATGTGGCATTGTTAAAAGGAAGGTGTGACACTGTAGCCTACTTGTGTCTACCTGGTGAGCTGACACCCAAGATGGAGCCTGGATGCAGTGTTGTTTGTGCTGTCGTAATCAGCCATGCAGGCTGGTGACAGTAATTGCTGCTGGCACTTGCAGTTAGTGAAAGGGAAAAACTGGAGGTTATTGTATGTAAAATATAACTATTATCTGCACGATTATTGTTGTTAACGTATGCAGTCAGCCAGTAAATTTTGTTAAAAGGGGTGCAAACTGCGGGTGTAATTTTTAATGACCAGGCCTCAGATTTGTGTCTATAACTTATTAACTGTTTTGGGAGTACTTTCAATGATGATGTATGTTACTTACATGTTTCCTTTTAAGAGTATTCTTAATAAAATATTTTCAATAAGTAGTTACAGTATTGCTTCCTTGCTTTGAGCCTTTTAAACACCTCCCGCGAGTTCAACAACCTGTACCTCACTGCGTGGAGAGCTGTTCATGCATTGGACTTGCAGTACAAGTTCCTCCCCTGCGCGTGGGCATGCAGAAACATGGGACTAAAGGGCAACATATTAAAATGCATTGGTGAAATCTACAAAGAAACTTACTGCAAAGTGAGATTCTCCGAAGGTATGACCGAAAAATTTTGGATCACAAAAGGAGTCAAACAAGGGAGTGCTCTCAGCCCCCTACTGTTCATCTTATACATAATCGAATTAGAATCAATACTGAAGACGTAATGAAGGAGGAATAGTGATCGGAAAGAGAAAGATCTTCCACTTGGCGTTTGCGGATGACATAGCGCTAATTGCTAACAAGATTGAAAAACTACAATGAATGATAAACACCACTGACAATTTTCTAAAGAGAAGAGGAATGGAAGTTAGCGTCGAGAAAACAAAGATCATGGTCTTCAGTAAATGTGGGAAAGATAGAATTGGATGGGAGAAGAAATAGAAATAGTAAAAAGAATAAAGTATCTGGGATACTGGTTTACAATAAAAAAAACCCAAACAAAACCTATCATGAAACACAAATTAAAAAGACTACAGAAAAAAGCATTCTGGCAATGGGAGAACTTTGGAAAATCATACAAAGAGCAAAAACCAAGAATGCGAGAGTGACATTAAGACTATTTGGTAGTCTGGTAAGGAATGTAATGAACTATGGATGCGAGATTCGGGGATGGACATTAGAGCACTGTAACACAGTAAGGTACATACAAAACTTGAAGAGATTCTCTATCTATTGATATGAGTGCTTCTGCTATGTTTATCATGGTTACTGTTACATCAATTTCCAAAACGCCAGAGGGACTTCGAAAAATCCTGTATAAAACAGCAGTATTGATAGAAAAATAAATGGCAATTCAGATCCTTTTAAATTAATTTTCATAGATATTTTTTGACCTTGTTTAACCTTCATGTGGCTTTTTTAGGAGTACCTAACTCAGTTTCAGGCAAAGTTCAAAGCTGTAGATTATTTCAGATTTTGACTAAAATGTCTATGCAATCTAGGGATTGCTAAGGCAAACTTAGGTTAGCTGGCACAGCAGACTTTATGAAGATTAGACAAGGTCAGAAATATCTATAAAAATTAATTTAAAAAGATCTAAATCACACATTTATTTTTATATCCATAATGCTGTTTTATACAGGGTGATTCAAAGTCCCTCTTGTGTTTCGGAAGTCGATATAACAGTAACCATGATAGGAGTGTCTATCAAAACCCCTGCCTATCAAAACCCCCAGGCATAAAACCCACCGGTAAAAAACCCCCAGGCACGAAACCCCCAGAGTAACAGCACTGATGAAAAAATTTTATTTCCAAGGTACAAAACAGTTTTTTATAATTGATAGATCATTTTCATTGAGTTTTTTCCTCTTATAAGTTTGCTCAATAGTAATTTTGTAACAATGTAAAACAATAATAATAACAAGAAGTTAATCCTCCCGAGGAAGGTATTGGAAAGTAGCGGAAGCCCTGAGATCATCTATGCAGTATAACCAAGTATGAAGAAATATTAAAGATTATTTCATTCCGGTCTTTGTATTCTTATGTTCTATTTTCATTTATCTACTGGGTTTTTTTTCAGTTTTATTCTTCTTATTCTTTTCGTTCATTTTATAATTTTTAATTTCACTTCCTATATATCTAATGATTCTTACTTCATTATACACATTTGAATTTTTATCTGAAGGCCAGTTTTCATTTCTCTCATTTTTCTACAAATACTCTCTCCCCTCTTTACCTTTCTTATGTGCCCCCCCCCCCTCCCATAAATTCTCCCCTTTTTTGGTTTTACATATGGTCTTCATCTTTCCTCCTCCTGCTCTCTGTCCACTACTCCATTCTATTATATAAAATAAATATATAAAATTTGCGTCCCAGTGGGCCAATCAAAACCAAACTAAATAGTGAACATGCACATGCCCGTAGTAAGCTACATTCCGAATTTCAACCTTCTACCTCACAAATTGTGGAAATTATGAAGGGGACGAATGGATGGACGCACAGACAGACAGACGGACTTTGTGAAAAAAATAAGTAGCTCCATTCTTCTGCTACTTAATAATGTATGTGGCAAGTTCTTTTTTCTTAATTTTCAAAATTAAATTTGATATAATTATTATTGGACATGTGGACACTAAAAATACAGGGTTATTCAGTCAATTTCTGACCATTTCAGTACTATGATTTATTGACCCATTAATGTTTACAAACTTAGCATTTCAGTATGATATTTTAGGCAGTTCGGAGTTTTTATTCCTGTGGTAAAGTCTTGATGATACGCTCAATGTGGCCACCATGAACGTTTTGAACAGCTCGCAGCCGAATGGTGAAGTTGTTCATAACTCTATCCAGGACTTCTGCATCCACAAGGGTGCAGCAGTCGACGATGCTTTGCCGCAGCTGGTCTAGGGTTCATGGTGCTGTAGTGAACACACTGTCTTTAAGGAACCCCCAGAGATAAAAATCACATGGGTTTAGGTCAGGACTCGTACGGGGCCAAACAAAGCCACCCCCGAATCGATCTGGAAACCTGATTGAAATGACACGATTTCTGAATTTCTGATTGAGAAAGTCTGGCACTTCATTAGTGGTGTGAGGCCTAGCGCCATCCTGTTGAAACCATTGATGTCGAAGCGGTATACGCCTCCTTCGCAGCTCGGGGATAAGAAGGTTTCCAACATGTTAAGGTAAGCCTGTGACTTTACAGTGCCCTCAAAAAAGAACGGACCAATGATGCCTCTTTTGGAAATCGCGCACCAAGACATAACCTTTCGTGGATGAAGAGGTGACTTATGGTTCTCATGAGGGTGCTGGGAACCCCAGAAATGAACGTTGTGTTTATTAACGTCACCTGACAGATGGAAGAAGGCCTCATCTGACACCCACAGGTTGTCCACAATGTCCTGATTGGCTTCTATTTCTGCTCCAAACTCCATCGCTAATTGTTGTCGCTTCTGTCTTCCAGTGTCTGTTAACTCCTGATAAACATGGATCTTATACGGGAACAGGTGTAAATCCTTTCTCAAAATTCGCCACGTCGTGGTATACGACAGCGCTTCTTCAATGGATAGGCGGCGAACAGATTTTTTGGTAGGGGAATCGATCAACCTTGTGCGAACATTTTCAACAACTTTGGCCGTTCGAACAAGAGCTTTGCTCCCGCCTTTTTTCTTGCCTTTAACACATCCAGTGACACGAAATTGCTTGACAAAATCCATGATTGCTTGCCTGCCTGGTGCGTCTCGACACTTATACTCCTTCCGGAACTTTCTTTGCACGGTTACAGGTGATTTTGTCTCGAAATACCATTCGACAACCTTGCATTTCTGCTCTGTTGATAAAGCGGGTGCCATTTTTCAACTATACGATTTTCATGCAGCGCCGTTGCAACAATACAAACTCCAACTATTTAGAAATTTGATATGGCGCTCATATTCTTTCACTTGTTTATCCCTAATGCACGTCATTCGAGTGAAATGGTCAGAAATTGACTGAATCACCCTGTACTTATACGTGTCTGACGAGAAAGTACCTATAAACCACTTAAAATTTACTATATATATTATAATTTTATATATATTATAATTTTAAATATACATATAATGGAACCCATTTGCCCTAGCCCTAGAATCCCTTTAAAGCGGACACCAAAACAATAAAATTGATCAAACCATGAAAAGTTTTAAAATTAACAAACTATTACAATCAATTTACAGGCATTGCTGAAATGGTTTCAACAAGTAAATTTTCTTTTTTCTATATAGTACTCGTGCATTGTGTACTGTATTATGTACAGATGACGAGATCGTTCAACAGTGTCTAGATAGAAACCAAGATGGCGGAGTTGAAAGTGATGATGATCCTGGGCAAATTCAGCACTCTGCTTCGTGAACAGATGGACGATCTCAAATCATTTATTTTGTATGCGGAAAATGTTCCTCCAGATTTATTTATGTTATACTCAATAGTAAATAACGTTTTTAACAGAAATTTTGTAATGTCATGTAGACAGAGCAAAATAACACGAGTTTTTTACTGAAGGAACAGAATAAAAAATGTATGTATTTTATAACAATAATTTTTCTAAGCTGATTGTTATCAGAGTCGATGGATAATACGAATTCCGGATAATACGAAAAAAATTTATGGTCCCGACGATTTCGTATTAACGGGTTTCAACTGTATATAGCTGAAAATCTCTGCATCTCTAATGTATAGTCCTGAACAGGAAATAATCCACACGTGTTTAATACTTAATATTATATTTCATGCTAATGTGTTGTTTTAATAGCTTTTTTAATTTTAATTATTTAAATAAGATTATTAAATTTAATAATGCTAATTTATTTTTAATAATAATTTAATATTGAAACGAGTAAAATTCAAGTGTGGATTACTTCCTGTTGATGACTGTACATTTTGGTTTTGTATAATCATTTTGTTCGGGTTTTATTAATAATTATATCAAATTTAATTTTGAAAATTAAAAAAAAGAAATTGCCACATCATCATATTATTATTATTTTTATTATATTTATTATATTTATTATTATTATTATTATTGTTTGGGGAAGCCAAACTCTGATCAAGTCCGGAACCACAATCCCAGAGGCAGACCCAAAAGAGGGCCAAGCCTAAGGGACTCAAATGCAAGGAAGGGAGAGTTACGCACTCGTAAGAGTATTGATGTTTGGGTGTAGGAATTTCCTTACTACGTGACAGGTGTTTAGAATTGTGGCTTTCTGTATAATGTTTTGTATAAGTGTGGGTTTAAATTTAGTGATGACAGGCTTTTGTGTAGCGAGTGTGGAATAACCCCAGTGACAGAAAGAACGATAGGAACAATGTGTACTCTGTTAAATCCCCAAAGGCATTTTATTTCGTGTGCAAGATTTTGTCCGTGTATGTCTTTTGTAAATTATGTGTGTTGGGGATGGAGATATCAATTATGTAAGTCACTTTGTTTTGTTTATCTACTAGTGTAATGTCTGGTCTGTTATGAGGGATAAGTTTTGTCAGTGATTATAGCTCTTGTCAAAATATAGTTTGTGTGTGGTGTTCTCTAAGACAGTGTCGGGGATATATTTAAGGTATGGAGTGTGAATGTCCCTTAGCTTGTGTATCTTAGCTGGATGTTGATGTATGATGTTGGCTACCTGGTTATGTCTGTGTAAATGATCTGTCTGCATGAGTATTTTGCAACTGGATATGACGTGTTGGATGGTTTCCTCTGCGATATGGCATTTCCTGCAAGACCCATCAGTCGAATCTTTGATAAATATGTTTTCTGTAGCTTTTAGTGTTAATAACCTGGTCTTGTATGGCAATCATGGTTACTTCAGTTTCCCCAAAGAGACTCCCTTCACTCAACCAAAAGGTCGACGCTTTTTTGTCGACGTGCAGCTGGTTGAGGTCAGAAGGATGTCTACCGTGGAGTTGCTTTCCGAGCCATGATTGAAGTTTAGTGCATGTTGTAGGTGTTCTGCATGCTGTTCAGATTCAAAGGTGTGTATTTTCTATCAGTTATGCAGACTGCTTCGTGTAATGGTGATGTGTGTTGTTTGAGTAAAAGAATTCTCAGAGTGACTGAGTCTATTTCTGGTGTAGATCTATTATGTCAATAAGACCTCTGCCTCCCTCTGAACGAGGCAGGGTGAGTCTTTCAATAGCTGCGTGTGGATGGTGCTTTCTGTGCTTTGTAAGCAGTTTACGTTGTTTCCTTACAAGTCTCTCAAGATCTATGTGTGTCCACTGTATGACTCCAAGGGACTTTGTATCCACTGTTTGGACTCCAACTCTGTATCCACTTTGTCCTCCAACTCTTTGGACTCCAACTCTGTTTGTCCACTTTGG
The DNA here is from genome assembly GCA_023313115.1 of Rhysida immarginata. NCBI lineage: Eukaryota > Metazoa > Arthropoda > Chilopoda > Scolopendromorpha > Scolopendridae > Rhysida > Rhysida immarginata. Next base: position 1,582,725 of record JAHWFO010080620.1, on the reverse strand, counting down.
ACTCCAACTCTGTATCCACTGTTTCCTTACGTTGCTTTGTGTGTCCACTGTATGACTCCACTGTATCCTTTGTGTTTGTGCTCCAGAAGCTTGGCTTGCTTAAATCCTAGATATTTATAAAATTCGTCATTTTCCATAGCAGCAGTGTGATTTGGTTCATCTAATGTGAAGCCCCCTTCCCTGAGTACTCCATTTTCAATTTTGCATTTGTCCAACCCAAATTGCGTGTGTATGTCTTTTGAAAAAGTTTGTGTAATGCGAAGTAATTGGTGCAATTGGTGCAATTGGTGTGGAGGCATAGATTTTCATGTCGTCCATGTAGAGTAAGTGTGAAAGCGTGTACTGGCTGCTTTTATTATGTTTAATCGTGTAGCCGTAAGTTGTGGTGTTCAGTCTGTTTGAAAGTGCATTTAGTGCAAGACAAAAACAGAGTGGGCTCAGTGAGTCACCCTGGAAGATGCCCCGGTTTATCTG
>JAHWFO010080620.1:1524791-1572583 GCA_023313115.1 Rhysida immarginata | reverse complement strand
TGATATTACGAAACTAGGATATTATGAAAAGATTTTTGGTTCCCTTGGATTTCGTAGAGTTAGAGTGTAGTACTAAATGTTAGGCCGCGTGGATCACTTTATTATGCGCTACCTTAATACGCTGGAAGTTAACTTTATTTAAGCTGCTCCAAAACACTACACTATAGTCTAATATTGGACGTATTATAGAGCGGATAAAGTCTGTTATCTCATGATTTGAAAGAAAAGAATGAAATCTTTTTATTAAGTAGGTCTTAAGACATAGGTTAGTAGTTATAGTATCAATCATGATGTTGAAAGTCATCTTTGAATCAAAAATAATCCCCAATATTTTTATTGTTTCCTTAGTTACAATTTTTTGAGGCAATAAACACATTTGTTTTCAATTTATTCAAAGTAAGTCCTCTTAGACTACACCACCCATGTAAGTAATTGATATTCTGATCTAAGTCCAGCATCATTCTATCCTCATCCTGGCTTTGATAAGGCGTAAATAAAAAAATATCGTCTACATAAGTTAATATCTGACGATTAAAATCATGATTGAAGACTGATGCCGTGGCGGCTCCAAATAATAATGGTCCCAGACCAGAGCCTTGAATTAAATCACGTAATGATCGTTTGGTGATCGACGGCGCATGTTGAATTATATTAATTCATTCAGTTATGTAATCTTTAACTAATTCCAGATAGGGATGTGTTACCCCCATGGAAACCAGATTCTGTTGTATATATCCTTTGATACATCTGTTTGCATAATAATGAAGCGAAGTCCCTGTTTCAGAGAGTCCATTATCATCATACATAATTTTATCGGTATCCACAATACATTTCTTTGTGGTCGACTCCTGCATTGTTCTACAGGTATCTTAGGCCATAGATAATCCACTAAGTCTGCAAAAATCAATTTCTTCACCAGTTTTGTCAGTGACGATAATACAATTATTGAACGATAATTATTTATGTCATTATAGCTACCCGACTTATGTATTGGATTGGTAATATGGATGACTGCTTAAGCTTCTTTGGAAATTTTTTCTGTTCAATAATATTGCAGCATATTTGTCGTATTTTATGTAGGTCGAATAGATCTAATTGCTTGAGCAAGTTAGCTGGAATTTTTTACCTGCATTGCACTTTGCCTTCTTTAATTTCGCTGTTCTTAATTTCAGTTTTAATAAATGTCCATACAGTATTTTGGTTGAGGTGACTACTCTTTACTCATAAGATCCACTATCAGGGTTCATTCTAGACATAAAAAAAAGGCAGGGTGCTAAGGGCTAAAAAGGGCACTTGGCCCCCCAAAATGGGCATTTAATTATAAAAAAAAAAAAGGGCATTATGTTTTCAAAAAAGATTTCTTTCTATACAAAATGAAGAGTTCATTTTGAAGTCCCTTAACCCTTTACAAGATTTTTAGATTTTTCTTTGCGGGCGCATTATCGGGTGTCGGGGCGCATGATCAGATCAAAGGGCAGCGGGGTGGAAATTTTTCATCAAATTTTTCAGATTTTCTTTTTTTATCCAGTTCAGGAATTGCTCTAGCTTATGGCTTGGCAATTGTTGTTTACTTTGTTGTGAGCAATGCCTAACTATATTGCATATTCGCGGTTATTGGGCATTATTTATAATAAACAATCATTTTGCTTGGGGTACACTTTTTTTAAATTCCGAGTGGCTGTTTTGTACTCCTGTAAATTACGATCATTCATGTTTTATGTATTTATTTATTTATTTATTTATTTATTTATTTATTAATTGAGATACAATACGTCCATCCAGGGCCTGTATGGCCAGAGGCAGCTAACGAGTTGGGTCACTGGATGGACCTGTATTCACGACTGCTGTATGATGGTCGCAGCAGCCGGGGGGGGGGGGGTGAAGATTGGCTATCACGGATGGTCGCCCATCCAGTGACTAGCCGTGCCTGATGTAGCTTAACTTCACAGAAGTTGTGTTCAGTTTCACATTTGTGTTTCTACAGGATCAGGATATATGTATTCCACCAATTTTCTATTATATTTTTTACGGTTATTTTATAAATTTAATATCTAGTCCAGCTTGAATAGCTGCACCATATAATTTTTCTTCCAGGTGTTATATTTGCATATCAATGTCGGTTAGTTGATCTGGGACACCTCTCCCCCTATTATAAGGTAACAACAACTAGTGTCGGGTGAGACGGGCGTCAAGGGTTCGGGACTGATAAAACGGGGATGTGAATCTTAAAATTATAAAGAAAACTTCTACAGCAGCCAATTAATTAAACTTAAAAATATCTCTCTTTATTCCTCGACACAGGCATAAATATTCAAGAAATACACAATCAATAATATGAGTTATATCATTACTGTTAAAATTCTTCTATTAATAAAATTAGAATTTAATAAGGTTGTCTCCCAGTTTATTTATACTGATGTTAAATAAATACTATATAATAAAAATATGGGTTAAATTTATTTAAGCATTTTAATTCATACAGATTTAATTAATATTATTCTTCTGTAATAATAATTCTATGTAGATAATTTGATACTATGCAAATTTTTAATATCAAGTGTGATTTGCATAACTCATTTTGTAAAATCGAATCTCCCGCCAGTGACTTCCTTGAGGTTGGCAGCTCTGCATACGTCAATTTACACGGCGCATTGATCTTCGCTGTGTACAGAAGGTAACTTCCGTAGAGGGCCCTCTCAGAAGCAGAGTACCTACATTACTAATTAACCAGAATTTTCATTAAATGAGTGCATTAATCAGACCATGTGCAAGACTTCGCAACTAATAACCATGTGCGACAACATGAACACACCTCAGCTATGCAGACGGATCCTCGAAAAGGAATAAAGTTACGCTGCTATTTAGTTCTACGCACACACCGGCAGTGTTTATTGTACCAAAACATGGACGCTTGCTCGCATCACACGGACCTTTTAATTAAATTATGCATAAGGGGAGGCCTGTAGTAACCCCCAGTTAGCACTCCAATGTGTTCGCGACTCAATAGTGCAACTTTACATGCACTCTGGTGGTTGTGACCAAAACTAGGCTTATGCTCGACGGGAGCAACAGGCACGCCCACACGGATAAAGTGTGCAACTACTAATCAATTTAATACTCGGATCGCAAGCTCCTGCATAGAATACTGAAATTTAGTTTGAAATTTGTCCATGCGGATAAATTTTGTTGCGTTATCAAGACTACTCCTTAAAACTATTACTGCATACTAAGAAACTACCATAATTCATTATAAATACTACAGTTATGCAATAACATTATTGTAACATGTGCAACGCGTTCTCATTAATACGTATTCTCTATTGTTCAGCTACGCAGTTCCAGCTATCTCTATATGCATAGTCTCCGAAATAAATGAACAACTGTTCCAGTTAATTATTTCGTCTTCGCTTTACTTGCTCTAATGGATCCTATAATTGCACTACTCCTTTAGCATAATTCTCAAGTTTTCCCGGACACACAACACAGAACGGACTCACCTGATAATGTTATCTTAATGGCTTGTCCTCTTCAGTCGTATCGCAATCGCCGATCGAACACAACGACTCGTCGGACTTCTCATAATCAAACCTCGAATGGACCAGGATTGCTTTTCTTAATTAAACTTTGTGTACAATAATTTAGTGCAGCAGGATAATCAGAATAATTAGCAACCGGCCAGTGAGCACAAACTAAAACAAACATTTCTCGAACGTTCTGGCATTCCCACCATCTTGCCTATTTCACATCCATTCCCAGCAGTTGCTCAAAGCCAAAAAAAAAATATAAACCAACAATGCATAAAAAAAAACCCCCAACAATACACAGATACACCGAGATCGCACAGTTTCTCGGAAAATATCCCAGAAACAAAGTTTTTCTCAGTAACAATGGCGAGTCCTGTTGCACGATTATCGTCGTGAACAGCAATCTCCAACAATTACTTAAAACGAATAATAATTTTTTATGACAACATCCTTTTAAAACGAAAATAAAACATCTTAAAATACATTATTACTGAATAAAAGCAATGAATATTATAAAAGAATTAAACACCAGACGTGAGAAATAAAGAGAGCACAATCAAACAAAACATTGAAACTGCCCCATAATTTATGTCTATATAATTAAAACAAACCCCTACACGTTCTCCGCCTGACCCATGCAACACTCACTGACATGAAATGTCACATACGCCCGACGGAAACTCTTGAACATGCCTTCTCACATGTTCAAGCCTCTATTTATAATTCGAGGTCGCAAAACCCCATACGCCTTCCACCGTTCAAAAACGATGCAAGAGCATCTTCTATATCACTACCCCCATCTGAGGGGGATTACCTGTACCCCCTACATATTTCACGCCATCACCGCACAATTTTGCTAATGTGCTAGCCAATTGCCCAGCATGAGGCATTGCATTAGAGCAGTCGATAGACGACACCGCTACCATATTAGTTGTTGTATTGCTCGATTTCTTATTTGTGGGGCGATGTTTCACTCCACCTCGTGTTTTCTTTTTCTTACTCTGCATACAATTCTCGTTGCTGGAACCTTCCTTCTCCTTCCGGATTCCCTTCTTCTTCACCACACCTTTGTGATCCTTATTTTCCAGCATACTAACCCTTCCCATTTGTTCAGGAACCTTTTCTTTTGGGCTATTCCTACATTCAACAATACCTTCGACCACTTCCATCTCATTGATCCTACCAGAATCAACCAGCGGCATCCCCTCCGTCGTTACCCCTGTTTCCAGAGTTTCTACCCCAGTTTCAATTATGCCCCCCTCATTAACTATTCTATTATCCATTGTCCATGCATTTGATGCTTCGTTAGTGCCCGGCCAATGAACATCCTGCACTATCAGATTCACGTCTCTTTTCCACCCCCAACCGGAGTCCATACACGACCATGCCTGTGATTCCCTGACCCAACGCACGTCACCAAATTTTACACCCAACACCTGTACCCAGCCTTGGTTATCACAGGCCCTCACCAGAAACGGCCCGAGCCAATGTGTTTGGCGCCGCTCACCCCATCTATGAGGGATCCCAGGTACCCTCACCATCACCAATGGCTGAATATAACTAGGGGCCACATTCCACACTTGCTCCGGCTCATGTATTTCAATGCACCCTTCTTGGGCTGACAATTCACTTTGTTTCACTACAGTCTGACGCTCTACACCGGCTCCAGTTGCCACTAGTGGTAGGACATTTGCAGAGCAGACCGCCATAGTGGCCGCACACTGGAACGTCAGTCCCTGCAACACGTCCATTCCTAAGATCCCATCGTAGGGACGATCCTTAAACTTGTGCAGCATAAAGTTTCGGGGCCCTATATATCGACCCTGCAAACTGACTTCCAGAGTGGTCCTCTGATCAATGGTGAGGCAGCTACCTCCCATACCCCTAATGGTCATATTGACCGAATGCCAGGGGGCCTTGGAGATCTGCTTACAGATCTCCGAATCCACTTTTGACACCTGGGAGCCAGTATCAATGAGCATAGATACGGGATGACCCTGTAGGTCCACCTTGGTGACGCAAAGGCCACCATCGACGCAATGCATCAACAAGGGCTCATCCATGGAGGCTCCCATGTTAACACGTGCCTTTGACGCCTGCTGGGGGCAATCTCGACATAATATCCGGGCTGTCCACAACGGAAACAGCCTGTTTCAACCGCAAGCTTCGACGTTCCACCAAAACGGCTCTTATCCAAATCCTGTCGCAATTGTGTAAGCGATTGGGTGAGGTGTGCGACATAGCCTCCTCCAAACGTTTCAACTTCTCCTCACAGGCACATGGAGAACTTTGGGTTTTGTGGGGTTCCCCTGCCCGATTACCCTTTCCAGTGGTTTTATTTGGAAGCACATCTGTATTTCCACCAGCAGCACTATCTCCCGCTTCTACCACATTGCAGATGCTTTTACTCCTCGATTTCCTCAGATTTGAGGGCTACAGTGACTGCCTCGCGGAATGTTTTCGGGTCCTTGGCCAACAGAATCCGCTTATGCACTACGAGACAGCCACAACTAAATCGTTGCAATAGCATCTCATCCCTAGTGGCTTCCCATCCAGGATTAGCTCTAACACGTCTCTCCATTGCTATCTCTAATCTGTCGGCAAATGAGGTGACTGACTCATTCGCTCGTTGCACTGTGTCGTGCAAATCTTTGTTGTAGTCCTGCGAGACCTTTGTGCGTCCAAATAATTGCTGCAGGTGCTCTCGCAGGCGAGCATAGTCCGTCAATTCAAAAAGCTCGTGATCAGCAGCTCTCCTAGCCGCGTTCCCCTTCAATTTCGACCGGACAACGGTGAGCTTCACTTTACCGGTCCAATGCCCGATCTCTGCCATGTCCTCCACACTGGCTAGGAAGGCAGAGATAGTAATCCCTCCATCCTCCCCAGCAAATGTGGGGACCGCCCCCGTAAACCCCGCTAATTGGGGTGCAGCACCTGCTGCCACAGCATTACCTCCCTCCACAGCATTACCTCCTTCCCTCGGCATGATGCACACTACAATCCCTTTTAACAATCACACCCCACTCCACAAACAACCAGCAAAAAAAAAACGCACGATTTTCTCCAAAAAACAACAAAAAAATTTACACCCTCGTTGGTCCGGCAATTCCGGATTATCAGTCCCTGTTCGGGCACCAAAAATGTGACACCCCTCCCCCTATTATAAGGTAACAACAACTAGTGTCGGGTGAGACAGGCGTCAAGGGTTCGGGACTGTTAAAACGGGGATGTGAATCTTAAAATTATAAAGAAAACTTCTACAGCAGCCAATTAATTAAACTTAAAAATATCTCTCTTTATTCCTCGACACAGACATAAATATTCAAGAACAGGTGCAATATAAATCTGCATAACCAAACATACATCAATTTACACCGCGCTATGATCTTCGCTGTGTACAAAAGGTAACTTCCGTAGAGGGCCCTCTCAGAAGCAGAGTACCTACATTACTAATCAACCAGAATTTTCATTAAATTAGCGCATTAATCAGACCATGTGCAAGACTTCGCAACTAATAACCATGTGCGACAACACGAACGCACCTCAGCTGTGCAGGTGGATCACGAAAAGGAATAGTTACGCTGCTATTTAGTTCAACGTACACACCAACAGTGCTTATTGTACCAAAACATGGATGCTTGCTCGCTTCACACGGACCTTTTAATTAAATTATGCATAAGGGGAGGCCTGTAGTAACCCCCAGTTAGCACTCCAATGTGTTCGCGACTCAATAGTGCAGCTTTACATGCACTCCGGTGGTTGTAACCAAAACAAGGCTTATGCTCGACGGGAGCAACAGGCACTCCCACGCGGATAAAGTGTGCAACTACTAATCGATTTAATACTCGGATCGCGAGCTCCTGCATAGAATACTGAAATTTAGTCTAGTTGTGTTATCAAGACTACTCCTTAAAACTATTACTGCATACTAAGCAACTACCATAATTCATTATAAATACTACAGTTATACAATAACATTATTGTAACAAGTGCAACGCGTTCTCATTAATACGTATTCTCTATTGTTCAGCTACGCAGTTCCAACTATCTCTATACGCATAGTCTCCGAAATAAATGAACAACTGTTCCAGTTAATTATTTCGTCTTCGCTTTACTTGCTCTAATGGATCCTATAATTGCACTATTCCTTTAGCATAATTCTCAAGTTTTCCCGGACACACAACACAGAACGGACTCACCTGATAATGTTATCTTAATGGCTTGTCGTCTTCAGCGGTGTGTCGCATCGCAATTGCCGATCGAACACAACGACTTGTCGGACTTCTCATAATCGAATCTCGAATGGACCAGTATTACTTTTTTTAATTAAACATTGTGTACAATAATTTAGTGCAACAGGATAATCAGAATAATTAGCAACCGACCAGCGAGCACAAACTAAAACAAACATTTTCAAACGTTCTGGCGTTCCCACCATCTTGCCTATTTCACATCCTTTCCCAGCGGTTGCTCAAAGCCAAAAAAAAAATATAAACCAAAAATGCATAAAAAAAAACCCAACAATACACATATACACCGAGATCGCACAGTTTCTCGGAAAATATCCCAGAAACAATGTTTTTCTCAGTAACAATGGCAAGTCCTGTTGCACGATTATCGTCGTGAACAGCAATCGCCAACAATTACTTAAAACAAATAATAATTTTTTTTGACAACAGCCTTTTAAAACGAAAATAAAACATCTTAAAATACATTATTACTGAATAAAAGCAATGAATATTATAAAAAGAATTAAAACACCAGACGTGAGAAATAAAGAGAGCACAATCACACAAAACATTGAAACTGCCCCATAATTTATGTCTATATAATTATAACAAACCCCTACACATTCTCTGCCGGACCCATGTGACACTCACTGACATGAAATGTCACAGATCAAATTGTGACCAATCTAATTGTGACTGTATTGTTCGGTAGAGATTCCAATCAACTTGGTCATAATTAATAGAGATTTGGCTCTCATCTTGTAAATTGTCCTCCACGCAAGGATATGTTAACGTTAATAAAATAACCAAATGTTCACTATCGGGAAAATTAATTAATGTAGGCATTGTATAAGTCAAAGAATTTGAAACATAAACATGATCATTCAAAGTTGATCGCATCATCGATATTCGTGTTGGATCATTGACTATTTGTTTTAATTCCAGTCTCATCAATATTCGCAAGTCAGTTGTCATTTCCATGTAATTGCAATTAAAGTCTCCAATAACAATAGTTCTGTCAATACCACACTGATGGATTAAGTTGGGGACACAATCATAAATTTTTACATATATTGGTCTATAAACTGCAGTTACGTACACCCATCCTTGTGAATCTCGATATTTAATTGTCAAGATCTCTAGATCCTCCTCATTAATGGATGAAACATACAGGGTGTCCACAAATGATTGTCCTGATTTCATGATTTTATTGTAGGTATATTATTTAACATATCATCACGAAACTTTACAAGTACATAGAGCAACTTGCCAAGTTTTTTGCCATGTTACAGGTGGTTGATAATGTGCCCCTTTAGTGACTCTACAGATATAAAATCTGTAATCAATAAAGCATGTCTCTGTCAGTTTGAGCAAAGGATCAGTAATACGAGCCAGGTAATGGCAGATCAGCCGGTGATAGCAGCACAAACACTTATACTTCGTCCAACAAGAGAAAAACAGGGTGTGTTTCCGGTCTGATATCGACTACTCACTCATCCGCAATGCTTTGTGGGATCTCTCCTTCAGCGGCTGCACAAGTCAATTTGTAATGGCGACGCCCGTGCAACAACTCTTCAGCCAAATAAGGAAAAACTATTCCCAGCCAGGCTAGGGAGATTTGTGTGCAACGTATTTTGCTACTTTAAAGGAAAATAGTGTTTTAAAAGCTCATCTGCTCTGATAGAAGAAACTTCCAAGGCAACGCAAGTTTCTTTTTCTTGCGTTCGAACAATTGTTCAAGAAGGATACGTAGCGTCTTCATGCGTAGCTACCACCCCCCTCTCCTCGCTTTTCGACTCCTGGAAAGAAAAGGCCCAGGGAATCTCGAACAACGATATATATAAAATTGAGTTAAAAGATAATTTTATGAAGGGTACAACATTTTTAATTATAATTAAAGCAAAGCAACTGAATAATATTAAAGCTTCTGCTGTAATATTATAAAGCGCTTCTTCAATGAGACATGAGACAGAAGTGATTAAGCGCATGAGGCCCCCTTTCTCTGATTGGCTAATCTGAAACTTCCTGTGACACACCCTGTTTTTCTCTTGTTGGATGAACTATAAGTCCATCAAATACCCCCAAGCAAACAAGTCAGGGGAGCGTGGAGGCCATGGCAGCTTTCTTGATCATCATTTCCGACACGACCGCTCTATCAGTTTTGCAGCTGGAGCCCTCTAGCAGCCGCAAACAGAAACATAGATATGCCGGACATTTTTCAAAAAAAAACAAACTTGGTGGAGTTGCTCTATGCATTTGCAAAGTTTCGTGATGATATGTTAAATAATACATCTACAATAAAATCATGAAACCGGGACAATCATTTGTGGACTACCTGTGCATTGATTGTATTATATCTGTCACATAGATTGCCACACCTCCAACATGGGTAATCCGATCCACCCTATATACAGTGGTGGCCAAAAATTTAGGAACCAACCAAATGGCTCTAAAAAATATTGCCAATATTTGAAAAATCAAGGCTCAAAGTTAATTCCAACCCTGCTACAAAATAAATAAGACTGTCTGAAACAAAGTATTTAAAAAAAAAAATTTTTTTTGGAGGATACACTATGAAAAGGGGAGCATGTTTCAGAATATTTAAGTAATTGGCTGGATATAAGTTTAGTACTCTAACATGTTTGTGACTTAAACGTGGGTTACGCATTGTAAGTTTGTTGTATTTTAATATACACATTGTATAAGCAACAATTTTAATTTCACTTGTACAACTACATTTCAAAAGTTTAGAAACTTCGCTGAAGCATGACCGTGACAACTTGTTTGTGTTGATTGGCAATGGAAAAAAAAAACACTTGGAAATTCGGAAATTTTTTTTAACTAAGCTCCAATATACCAGCTTTAACATAGGCTTTTATTTTTTTCAATTGCCTGCAAAATGAAAGAGAACCAATTTTTTGAAATTTGCATAGCCGTTTCAAAAGTTTAGAAACAAGAGTTTTTGGTTTCAAAAGTTTAGAAATTCTCTTTTTTTAATGGACTTGTCTTTATTCTGAGAGCATTAAAATTTAACTACTGACTTTAATATTCGTTCAGAGTGACCTGAGATGTTTTTGATGCAACAAAATGGGGAAGAAAGCTCAACTTCTATCCAGGAAAAGATCCGAATTAGAGAACTACGAATTAGTGGGAAAACGTTATCAGAAATAGCAAAGACTATTAAAAGATCTACACCGGGAGCTTGCAAATGCTTGCAACGAATTGAAGATGATGGTGATTTTATAACAGAAGCCCGGAAAAAAAGCGGACGTCCAAGGTGCACTTCAAAACATGAAGTTGAAATTTTGAAACTTATAGTTCAGAAAGACAGATTCAGTTCTTCTGCCAGGTTTGCATTGAAATGGGGTGCCGAAATAAAAAAAAAAAAACTATTTCAAAGACCACAACATGGAGAAGAATAGGAGAGATTGGATATAAGGCAAGAGTCCCAAAGATTAAGCCATCATTATCTAAGAAGCAGCGAAAAGTTCGAGTTGAATGGGTGAAACAGCACTGCGATTGGACCATTCAGGACTGAAACTGTAATGTGGAGTGATGAAGCTATTAAATAATTATAATTATCAACTGGAGATGCTCTCCAAGCATAGGTAATGATTTTTCGATTGAAAAATGGAAGGAAAAATTCTGTGACCCGGATTCGAACCAGGAACCTCGACTATCATGGCCGACGCCTCTACCAATTGGGCTATCGCAGACACCACAGACAGCCAAGCTGTCTCAAGGTGTCTTAAAGACAACCAAGTTGTCACGGTTGAAAGCCCAATGAGAGACGGGAACCTGGCCCGCAGATTTTTAAGACACCTTGAGACAGCTTGGCTGTCCGTGGTGTCTGCGATAGCCCAATTGGTAGAGGCATCGGCCATGATAGTCGAGGTTCCTGGTTCGAATCCGGGTCGCAGAATTTTTCGTTCCATTTTTCAATCGAAAAATCATTGATGAAGCTATGTTTTATTGTGAGTTTGGTGATAAAGGAGTACGAGTTTACAGAAAGCAATGTTAAGCTTTCCATTCAGATTGCATTCAGAAGCGCGTGAAGTTTCCCTAGAAAGTAATGGTTTGGGGGTGCATGTGCGCTGCAGGTACTAGCGAACTGTGCATCCTAAATTCAACAGTAAACGCAGACGTCTACTCCAAGGTGCTTGAGCATTTTCTTGTCCCAAGTATTGAATACCTTTTCAAGAACGATGACTTCCTCTTCCAACAAGATAACGCATCTTCTCACTGTGCCAGAATTGCTAAGGACTGGTTTAGACGAAAAAATATTGACATGATGAAATGGCCACCAAATTCTCTTGATCTCAGTCCCATTGAGAGTATTTGGCGTTTGATGAAAAACAGATTACAACAAGTGGACACAGCAAATAAGGGTGATCTTAAGAAAGAACTTCTAAATGTGTGGAAGACCATTGCTCTTGAAGAGTGTATGAAATTAGTAAAATCAATGCCACGAAGAATAAATGCTGTAATCAGAGCACAAGGCTATCCAACTAAATAATGACATGTTTGTTTGTGTTTGGTAACTTTTATTTTGTAAATTATGAAATGTTTCTAAACTTTTGAAACCAGAAACCCCCGTTTCTAAACTTTTGGAACAGCTATGCAAATTTCAAAGAAATCAGTTCTCTTTCATTTTGCAAGGAATTGAAAAAATAAAAGCCTATGTTAAAGCTGGTATATTGGTGCTTAGTTAAAAAATTTTTTGAATTTCCAAGTGTTTTTTTTCCATTGCCAATCAACACAAACAAGTTGCCACGGTCATGATTCAGCGAAGTTTCTAAACTTTTGAAATGTAGTTGTACATGTTTTAACCAGCAGTCATGGGAAAACGACAAACATATCGCTAGATCTCCATGAACAAATTAGACAGTTACACAATGAAGGACTAACATTTGATGCCAGGAAGACCTCAAAAACTAACCCTGCACATCGACCGTATCATTCATCATCTCTCCAAAAAAGACAGATCCTTAACTTCAACAATGATTCAAGGTGAATTGTCTGCTCATCATCACGTTAGTATTAGTTCTCGTACTATTCGTCGACGATTAAACCAGTTTTGTTTGTTAGGGCGAGTGGCACGAAAGAAACCTCTTGTGTTATTAAAGAACAGGAAAGCTAGGTTAACTTTTGCTCGTGCCATCTCAACTGGACAACACAACAGTAGAAAAATGTGCTGTGGTCGGATGAGACAAAGGTACAGCTCTTTGCATGTGAAGGCAGAGAAAGTACATCAGATGTAATAAACCTGAAACATACAAGCCACAGTGTTTACAGCCAATCATGAAACATGGAGGGGGAAATGTGATGATGTGGGGTTGTTTTACCTGGCATGGTGTAGGCCCAATCCATTATATATATCACATCATGGATAGTTTTGTTTACAAATCCATCCTTGAGAACATTATGCTTCCTTATGCCGATGATATCTGCCCCTTACATGGTCATTCCAGCGCAATAACGACCCGAAACATACCAGCAGACTTGTCAAGGAATGGTTACACATAAATCATATCAAAGTTATTGGATGGCCTGCTCAGTCAGCAGATTTGAACTCCATAGAAATGCTATGGATTGATGTCAAAAGGGCTGTTAAAGAAACAAACTCAATAGTATTCTTACACTACTCGACACCATCAAAGAAGCATGGAACAACATTCCAGAAGATCGGTGTAAACATCTAGTGGAATCCATGCACAGACGATGTATAGCAGTTATTAAAAACTTTGTTTACCCAACCAAATACTGATTCTATGATGTATTATTTATTTATTCTGTATATGGTGCTAAATTTTTGTCCATAAGAAAATCACCTAAAGGATTAAAAAATTGTTTTATTCAAAATCAATTTTGAATTCAACATGCATGGTTATTTATTGGATCATTTCACACTTAATTCTTTTATTGGTGTAATTTTTTTGTAACTGGTTAAGAATTTTTAGTAACAAACAACATAAGCCAATGTAGGTGCTAAATTTTTGGCCACCACTGTGTAGATGATAGCCACTTATATTAAGTTATTGTTATGGTTAGTTGTTAGCCAGGTTTCTGTGATAACCCCAATTTTTATATTTTTTATTATAAAAATTGTCGAATATCATCCAATTTGTGTATTAATGTTGACGCATTTAAATAACAGATGTTAACATTATAGCATTTTATTCAAAATTTAGATGTTTGGCGTGCTAGGCCTCCCTTTTGGTGTCTGTAGTTGCCAGTAGTCGTTAGTAAAGGGTTCCTTCCAAAATAGGGTTTACTATTGATATTAGTTGGGCATAGATTCGGATTCATATAATAATCTAGATTGGTAGAGTCAATTCTAATAAACACAAAAGCAGCAGTCATGTTCTAACGTGTCTTCCACTGGCTGCATTCTATTACTGGGATATCATGAGCCAATATTTGTAAAGCTAAGGGCCGAATCACTAGGCGCTGTAAGAGTCGAGTCGAGTAAGGTTTCCTACTCCAGTGACCGCATTCAAGGGAAGATCTGCCCTCATCTCATCATTAACGCGTTATACTGGAGTGTACCGAGAGTTTGCCACTCCAAATTTCAAGTGACGAATTCTCTACTCTACCTTGCTGATCTAGTGAAACAGCATGGCAGCCTTTTCATCACTTCGTAGTAAAAATGTCATGCCATTGCATTGTTTTTACTAAAGCACGAAAAACGAACAAGTTATAGAATGCCTTTAATTGAAAGGTGTCATTATATCTTGTTGCGAGATACCGTCATATTAAAAACGTTCATTTTGAAATGGTCTCCATACAGAAGGAGTTCAAACGAATAGAGGCGGGGGGAGGGAAGAAAAACTGCTGTGGCGATATTCAGACTATGCGTATTATGTATGCCTTTATTATTTTATAAACATGCATGTATATTTTTAAATTATATGCACATTCTAACATTTATGCTATTAAAAATTATTACTATTTTATACGAAACAGTATTATTACTTCATGTATTGATATGAAGCAGTATTTAAAAATTTTTCTCGTTTATTTTATTAAGCTTATGAACTGTTAATCCCTTAATTAGCCTAAAATGAATATTTAAGAAATGTAAAATGATAAAATATATTTAACTATTTAATAATTTATTGAAGGCAAAAAATTTTTGTTAAATAAGCTTTATTTGTGTAGGCAACACTAAACAAAAGATTTTCTTTTCTACTTCCTTGTTTCTCAGAAGTTGCATCACTCCTTTTCATTGACCTATGTCCTCCATTGTTGTTGCCTAGCAAATGACGCTTTCCATGCGAAAATTTCGTCACTTTCGTTAAAAATATCCTCAAACCCATGACTGGTTTCTTCAAGGAAGGGATCAAGCAACACTCATATGAGGGAAGACGAAAATTCTGATTTTCAATGTCCACTATTGATGATCCAGTAGCATAATTATCCCCCATGCTAGGAGAGTCTCGAGTACTTTCTGTTAATCTCTGATTTTCTTGGTTATCATCATGGGTATTAGATAAATTCTTACTTGGAGTAGCCTTTCCTTTGTGGAATTTGTTGCTAACATACAGCTTTGTTGACTTTCCAAAAAATTATCATGCATTGATGTTAACTCCATTGAAGTAAACGTCACGTTAGTTTTCGCCACATGTGTTAGCAACTTAGTTAATACTTCATTTGTTGTTGTGATAAGTTGTGTAAGTTTTAGCGTTAATGAATTCATAAATTCTTTTATCATAGTTTGGACACTACTCATCATTCCGTTGATTCATAATTTCATCTCCGTGCATAATCTCTTTCATTGTTGAGTTTATCGAACATAGTGATCGTTTTGTTTATCTATTTTTTTTACTAATAACATTAATTTGTTTCCAAAGCTCTCCATAAACATCTTTATCAGTTCTCTCATCTAATTATGTGCATTGCTTACTACAATCCTTATCCATATGTCGACAATTCTCTCCAGAGATGGCATCCTTAGTGGAATCTTCGATGGTTGTTGATTCGATCTTTTCTATTAATATCTGCATTTGCTGGAATTTATTGGCCACCTGCCCCCAATATCTATTTTTCTGGCTCCTAGTAGGTCCTGTGGTATCTAGGACTAGTTGTTTCAATTCCTGTAGCACTTCAGAAGACTGCTTCCCATGTGTTTTAAATTCGTTACAAGCATCTTGAGATTCCTGTCAGCACTTACGGTGGCTCTTATGATTTAAACATTTGGACTAAGAAAAATTGTTTATTTATCAATACTGAAAAAACTAAATCCATAATTTTTTTTATCTTCGTAATAAGTGGAATGTCCCTAGTTCTATTTCTCTATACTATGAAGATAATTATTAACCATTTCATCCTTTGTTTATTTAGGGATTTTAATTTTGCCATAATCTCACCTGGGATCTACATATTGATTCCCTATTATCTAAGTTAAACAGATGACAAGATATCATCTCTCGTTTGCGTTATTTCCCTCGAAATATTACTTTGCAACTTTACTGTGTTGGGATACAATCTGCTTTATGTTTTAATATAATCTTATGGGGATCATCCACTTCCCATAATCTTCTCAGAATTTTCAAATTGCAGAAATGGTTTTTTAGAATCCTATTTGAACTTCCTAAACATTCATCTGTTACACTCCTTTTTCTAGTGTTAGGTATTTCTTTGTTATGTGCCTCTTCCCCTATAATAACAATCAATAGCAATAATAATCAGCGTTATCCCACCCAGCGTTATTAATTCCTCCATTTACCAGTTGCACTTACCGTCATCGCTGTTTAACTTTTATTAGTGTGAAAAGCTGGTCCTTTCTTCCTTCCAAGTTGCGTCTATTATCAGATTTTCGAGTTTTCTACAAACATCTAAAACGTTATGCTCTCCTTCTTAACCCAAAATTTCAGGTTCCATTATAATTATTTATTTATTTATTGTTCTTTGTCTGTTGGGGTTGTTTTTTCTCATTACAGTATAATCCTTTTTCGATTGTTTTTCTGATTGCCATTTCATTGGTTGTAATTTTCTGACTTAAATATTTTTATTTTAATTCTTCAAAATCAGTTTATTCTGTTTTATTTTATTATTTTATTTAATCTTTGCCTTTTTAGGTAATTTTCATTTTTTTTTTTATTTTCATCTCTTTCTATTTCTTATTTATAACTATCAATTTTAAATTCAATTTTATAAAATTTTTTTCTACACTGCTTTGCAATGAAATTGCCCTACCAACAAGGACTTATCCGATCTTATCCATATTTAGTGGGGAGTTCGCCTACTTTCGACTAATAAACGATTAGATGCATGCTCACGGGAGATGACCATTTGGGTTGGTACAGGGTGTCCTGGTGCCTATATAGGCTCATCAGTTGACACCTGTGCGAGATGTTGCATACAGCAGGGAGGAAGCAACTGCCTAGTGAACATACAGTATTGTAATCCGCACAACGGTCTCAATGCGCGATGACAACAACGACAACTGTTCACGTAATTAACGAACTTTGAACGAGGTTGGATTATTGGCATCTCCGAGGCTGGATGGTCAACCAGACGGATTGCTGTCCATGTGTCGCGGGACGCACAGACAGTAGACCGATGTTGGAGGCAATGGCGAGAGAAAGGCACACTTGCCAGAAGACCAGGTTCTGGGGCCCAGAAAAGCACGTCAGCTCGTACCAATAGGCAGATGCTGCGAACAGCGCTAGCGGACAGAACCATCACCCTGCGGTAACCGCGCAACAACATCACTATTCCCGCTACTGCTCCAGTGTCAATAGCGACAATAGCATGTTGGTTACATGCCGTGACAATGTTTGCCAGGCCTCCATTGTTGTGTCTTCCTTTGACACCTGAACACCGCGCGATACAACTGCAATGGTGTCGTGAACGAGTAGGCTGGCGAATGGAATGGTGCCTGGTGGTCTTCAACGACGATTCCTACTTTTGTTTGGACACCAACGACAGATGCGGACGGGTGTGGTACAGACCATTGGAACGTGCCAATGAACAATGCACCCGGTATCGTTATCGTGGACCAACACTCGGGATCATGGTCTGGGGTGCCATCGGCTACGATACCAGAACGCCTTTAGTCACCTTCCAAGGCACCCTGACAGTAGTATGGTACGTTGCAGAGATTCTGCAGCCCGTATTACTGCCGTTTCTGCACACCATACCCGGCGCAGTCTTTCAGCAGGATAACGCCAGACCACACACGGCAAACATGAGCATGGCATGTCTGCATGATGTCAGTTGCCTGCCATGGCCCGCTAGGTCCCCAGACCTATCGCCAGTTGAGCACGTGTTGGACATGGTGGAACGTCGTTTACGATCACCCTGCAATCTCCATGACCTGACACAGCAGGTTCACCAGGCTTGGGCAGACATACTCCAAGATGACATTTGCCACCTGTATGATCACCTACACCTGCGGCTGGAACAATGCATCGCCGCTAGAGGTGGTGCCACAACTACTGATGCTGCACGTCTTGGCTCCATAACTTAATAAAGGTGTGTTCAAATGTATCTCTTGCTGTATACCTACTTTTGGCTCATTCGGATAACTTCTTGTGGGTGGGGCAATTTCATTGCAAAGCAGTGTATTTTCTGATGTTTTATAATATGTTTTTTCAGTTTCTCTCATTACCAATATTTCTTATTTTTTTGTATCATAGTGGCTCCCTGGGACCCCTCGTTGGTCATTTCTTGGCCATACTAGCCCCAGGGAGTCCACTTTATTTGTTGTTACTAAATAAATAAATAAATAAATTAGTTGACATTATATTGATGCAAAGACACAAGAGGCACAGTATTTTCTTGAAGAATAAAAAAAGAAACCCCACAGGTTCTTCAAGTGCAAATTGGGACTGACTGAGTTAGATTCTGCAATAGTAAATAATTTAAAGTTAACGTTCATACATATAAATGCAAAAGAGAAAAGAATAATCGACAAAATGTAGAAAGTCTTATTGCAAATAACATCTCAAGTTCCCTGTATACGGAAGTTAAGCTTCTCCACTTGAACCTTCCTTGTAGGGCCTGACAATCCCCTTAAGAGCTTGTGATATGAGGACCATGGTTATGTGCTGACCTCGAATACGAAGTCGACACCTTGAGAACCTCCGTGTACCAATGTCCAATGAACCATCGAAGAGGCTGGTCTAAAAGAAATGATGCTCAAAGACTCGTGGCTAATGTGCTGACAGAAAGAATCCTTGATCTCTCCTGTAGTGGACTAACTGTGAAAGAGAATCGTATAATAATATCACAAGCATCGTTAAGCATGAGCAAAGTATTACCGGAGGTGAGGAGGGAAGGGGGAAAGGGGAAGAATATGCCTGGGGACAAAGTTAGTGGTCTGTTAGTAAGGTCATACCTGTTATTTACTGAAGATCAATTGTGATGATCATCTCATTCGTCAGGAAAACTCAAAGGTAGATGCATTGCCATGAGAAAGGAAGCTGATCTCGCATTATACCTTCCTGCACGATAGACGGGTAGCTCCCCTAGGACGCAGGATGTTTTACCACGCATATGTAGCCTTCGGTGCAGGTCTGCTAAGAAACGAAACCACTGAAATAAGGAGGCTTTAATTACCCCTTAACTAATGCAACAAACATTAATGTCAAACAAAAGAGGTTTAAACTTAGCTGCAGAACTCGGGAACTCCCTGGGAGCTTGACCTAGTCATTCTGAAGGCTTGAATCTGTTTAATGTTCATGAGGCACAGCATACGAATACGCACAGAATTGGTTAATATTCGGCGTCGGGCATTATGAGTAGACAAAATAACACCTTGGAAGACATCATGCATTCCTTCTCTTTTAACAGGAGGAATACGGTAACCTAAAAATAAAACATTCCGTTCGACTCAGTCCACACTCACCGGAGCCTAATGTTCGAATCCTGCACTACACAGTCCGTCCATTAGTGGCTGCATTAAGAAGTCAAAGGCCGTGAGCGGTGCTCATGTTTTGGAAAAAAGCGTAGAATTAATTAGACAGTTCCCATGCTAGGCTCCAGCCGGAAATTCTAAGTCGAAGACACACTTCATAGTAGAAGCAGGATCAGAAGCAGAAACTACCCCCATCTAAATCCACTAGGCAACTGTTATCAGAACAGCCGGTGCTTGTAGGATAAATTAAACAATGTGAAAACTGATCACCATCGACGCTATAACCCAACAATGTTATTGTTGTCAACATAACAAACCAACTTAAACTTTTATAGAATAAATCTTATTCCTTCTTATTTTGGTGCCATCTCTTAGCAGAGGTCGGCGACCACACTGGCAAATTTTTCTGTCTTGGGTAGCCTTAAATAGGGTCTCGGTGTCCATGTTAGTCCATTTCTTTATATTGTCTAGCCAGGATATCTTTCTTCCCCTTTTTCTTTTTCCTTCGATTTTTCCTTGGAGAATGATCAGAGGTAACCTGTATTTGTTATTACGCATTAAATGACCTATACTCTGTACAATAAAAGAAAAAAACTGGCATGGTGCCAGAATCTGCTATTAGCCAATCAGAAGCCTGGCTGAGCACTCAGCTAGGCTTCTGATTGTCTAACAGCCCATTTTGGCACCACACCCAGTTTTTTCTTTTATTGTACAGAGTATAGATATGATTTTTTTCTTTTCTTTATGGTAGAAAGAAGTTCCCTGTTTGTGTTCATTTTTAGAACTTTTTCATTCTTTACTTTTTCAGTCCATGAGATTTTCATCATTCTTCTATAGCACCACATTTCAAAGGCCTCTAATTATTTGGTTGGGTTTGCCTTCAAAGTCCAGATCTTATTCCTAATCTAAGCTTAAATAATATTTCTTATTGCTATTTTTTTTTTTTTTTTATTATAAATATATAACCTCGCCTTGGTTTTTTAGCAAATCAAGGCTCTTAAAATTTATCCAAACCTTAAACAGATAAGTAAAACTACATTAGAAGAAACATGAGGAAACCACTATTCCACATAAAATATTTAGTAGGATGAATGCACATTTCGGCAGCGAAGCTGCTGCCTTCAGCATACAAGGGAAGCTTTGATCAGAGTAGACTAGCTATTCTGATGAATGGTGAGAGAATTACACCGGTTTATATAGTTGGATTCAAAGAATTACACAGAAAGTTAAGTTATACAGAGATAGACAAAGTAAGAATTAAAAAATATGACTCTGTAAGTTGCGGTCTGATTTGATGGACGTCAAAGGTTCGTCATTGGTCCTCGTTTGCTGGTCTTCCATTGGTTCTGGGGTTATTGCTCTGGATTGCTGTGGCCAACTTCGGTATTTTGATCGTTCTCCGACTTTCGTTCAGCTGCATCACGTCCAGTGGGCCACCATCACTGTTCAGGAGTCTCTCTGGTTCTTCACAGCATAGGACTCCAGGAAGTTCAAAAGTCTTGGATCTCCCGTTCTATACAGGATGTCGAAATCTTCTTTTCGGTAGTCGTGCTTCTGGTCTAAAATGTGGTCTGCATATCTTGACACTCCATATTTCCCATTTTTTATGCACCTCAAGTGTTCATTGATTCTGGTGTACACTGCTCTCTTGGATTGTCCGTAATAAACTGCCTTGCATTTGGCACAGGGCATCTGTACACTCCAGGTCTCGATTATATCGGTACTTTGTCTTTGGGGTTACCCAGTCTTCTACCTACGGTACCCGTACTTCTGTAGACTATTTCAAGTCCGTATTCTGTGGCTATTTTATCTAATCCTCTGTTTAGCTGCCGGTTGTATGGCAACACTAGTCTAGCTGTAGTTTCTTTATTGCTCCTGAGCGTGGTGATTTTTTTCTTTGCTAGTTTTCGTTTTACTTTCTTGATAATGCTGTCGATCATGTCCTCCTGAAAACCGTTTTGCGTGGCGAAGTTCTTTATGGTTCTGATCTCGGTCTTCCTGTTTTCTTTGGTTAAGGGGATCGTGTAGGCTCTGTTTACCATGTGTCTAAAGGCCGCCATTTTATGCTGTTGACAATGGTTCGAGTCACTCTTGATGTAATTTGCCACGAAGTTCTTTTTCCGGTATATTTTGAAATCCAGCTTATGGTTGATTCTAGATATTCTTAGGTCTAGGAAGGGTATACAGCTATTCTCTCCTGTTTCCATAGTGAACTTGATGTTCTGGCATAGACTGTTCAACTTGTCTAAGAAACGATCGATTTCCTCTTCGGCATTAGGAATGGTGAACACATCATCTACGTATCGTATCCACACTCTTGGGAAGTACTTAAATTCAGATATGGCTCGATTTTCTAACGTCCTGATATAGGTGTTGGCAATGAACGGACTGACATTACTCCCCATAGGGGTGCCATCCGTCATCTTATACCAACGGTTGTTGAACGTGAAAACATTGTTATACACGATGAGTTTTATATTGTTATGTTGTCGTTATTCACCTACAACACCTAACGACCAATTGTTGCCACACACAGTATCTGTGAGTACCTCAATGGCTTTAGTCAACGGTATGTTGGCATATTGGAACTCAATGTCAAAGGATACCATTGCTTCATCATTCGTCAGTTGCGTATTTTTTAGTTTTTGGCAGAGTTCTAGGGAATTTTTGACAGCGAAGTCTAGACCATTTAGTTTAAGTTTAAGTAAATAATTTTTATGGACATACTTGCCTAGAAGGGCCGTAGGTGCATCGATATTGTTCACAATAGGTCTTCATCTGCTGCCTTCCTTATGGGTTCTCGGAAGGCAGTATAGTCTTGGTGGCATCGGCTTGGTGGATATCAATGCACTTGGTTTCATGTCCTTGGCCGAACGATGAAGCAATTACCTTAACTTCCTCAAAACTAAGGGTTCGGTTAAACAACCCTTTGATTAAAACATTGGTTATGTCAGGGATATCACAGGATTATATAACATAGAATAGGTTTTGGAGCCTTAAAACTAAATTCACTGACACAATCCTCGTAAAATACACACACCGGCCAATGAATTAGAAACCTTCGTTCAATATGGTATTGACGCTCCTTTGGCTGTAATTACAGAATATACGCGGTTTGGCATGGACTCTACAAGGTGTTGCAATGCAGGTAAGGTAATCGCAGACCATGCATTCTTCAGAGAGACTTTCAGTCCTGCCGAGTAGACGGAAGTGGATGCCTTCGATGAATGTCTCTTTCCAACATGTCCCAAACATTCTTGATGGAATTCAAATCCGGACTTTGTGCTGGCCAAGGCAGATGTTGCAACTCTGTGTCATGTTCAGAAAACCATTCCTGAACAATCCTTGCTCGATGGACAGTAGCATTGTCGTCCATGAAGAACCCGTCACCATTTGGGCACAAATGCACCATTGCAGGATGGACTTGATCTGCAAAAATGTTCAGGTAGTTTTTGGCTTTCACCCGACTGTCAAGGAATATCAGGGGACCCTTGCCATACCAACAAAACATGGCCCATACCATGAAACCTCCTCCTGTAGCTTGAACTGTGTTCACAACACATGTGGGGTCCATCGCTTCATGGGGCTGCTGCCAAATTCTCTGCCGGCCATCGGTGCAAAGCAATGTGTAACGTGACTCGTCCGACCACATCACCTTTTTCCATTCGTCTACTGTCCAGTCACAGCATTCTTTACACCACTGCAGGTGAACTTTCCGGTTTGTTCCTGACACCAGTGGCTTCCTCACTGGCATGCGACTTCCCATCCCTATTTGCTGGAGGAGATGGGTTGCGATGATCCTTCATTGAAGTCTGTCGTCAGTTGATCCACAGTAGACCTTCGGTTTTGCCGCACAATCCCTCTCAGACGACATCGGTCCTGTCTGTGTTGATTGTTTTTGATCCACAATTCTGCAGTTTCAACAACTCTTGTGGATTCCGTTTCCACGCATTGAACACCTTGGAGACCTGACCTTTTGAGATGCCAGTCAGTTATACTGTCCTGGAAATCGTAGCTCCAGCTAGACGGGCTCCCACAATAACTCCTTTTTGGAACTCAGACAGGTCTGCTGTTTTCCCCGTTTTGCTCAACTTGAGCAGCTGCAGCTTGTTCCTACCCTGTACTTGCAGCTTGGAATGAGCATGTACATCACATGATTGCATTCATTTGCATATCACAATCGTTTCTTACCTGTGACCCTGCTTTACATATAAGTACAGTAATTCATCACGGGTTTCTAATTCATTTGTCCAGTGTGTGTACTTTCATTAGATATGAAAGGTAAACAAACCTTTTTACGTACAGAGAAAGGGGATCAAAGAAAAACCAGGGCGTTAAATATGTTACATCACGCATGCACTTCTCTAGTCCATAAGGAAAAGAGGTATGGACAAGAGGATGTGTTTGATCATTACAATTGAAAAGTCAATAATTGTAGGTGGAGAAATAATTAGCTGGGTTGATTAATGCATTTTCATAGATATTTCCTGTGGTCATACACAGTTTTTTACACACTGAAGAGGAGAGTGTAAGCTAATTTTTTTTTTATGAAGATTACATGGTAAATTTCAGTGAGGCAAAAATTCTGATAGCATTTTTTAAATTCAGCGTAAATAATTATGTTAAAAACAGAATAAAAATTTCATGCACCAAAAGCTGTGTTTACCAGTATTATTTCCCGATAAACAAAATGTTTTGCCATCTTTGTTTTGGAAATCTCTACATGCTGATGACGTTCCACAGCATCACATTCTTGGAAAATTGTTTTCTAGCCTGCAGTCAAGAAAATTTGTTCACAACAGCACATGGACCACTCACATATCTTGGTTTGGTTTTTTGCTTTTCAGAAAATTTACACCACGCTGAATATGAACAGCACATAAACGTGGAAATACAGGGTGCATCAAAACTACATTTACAAACTTTGAGGGCAGTTTCCTCACACCAGTACAAGAAACAATCCTTATAAACATATATCCTTATATTCTTAGATTTTGAGGTATTAATGAAAGTTTATGTTATAGACCTTTTTCAGACGCGCATTTCGCCGCTGATGGCAGAGCAGCGCTACTTCCATCCGCCATTATGAGATGTTGACTTTTAGAGTTTCAGGCTAGAGAGTGTATGGGACAAGAACAATTTCGGTACTCGCAGGCAACTCCTTTTCTATTTCTAGTGTTTTTAGTGCTCAGATGGAAAAGCTAAACAAGCAGGGTTCATGCTGTGCCATGGTAGGTTGCTCAAATAGCTATTTTCGATTGCGACAACGGAAGAAACAAGTTTGTGTTGCTCACGCACCTTTACAGTATGAAGACTGCTCTTGCTTGGTGCCTTTTTCTTTATATTTGTTTCCCAAAAATGATGCAGAAAAGTTGAAATGGATGAATGCAATTAACAGAAAAATTTTTATATGTCTCAAGGAAGTCGTGTATTCGTATTATGTTTCCACAAATCGATTCTTACTCAACCGCAGTGCAGGATGTATGTAACCAGGGTTGAACAAGACTTGGGCTTAAGATGTCAGCTTTCTGTGTACTGGTCCGGATAACCAACTTTTTAGCGACGGATAACTAGGAATTTACATAAGAATTTAATACAGAAAGTATATGCTGCTAGTGCGTTAACATTTCGTTAAGTTTTAATCTTCACTATCTTTAATGGTTAATCTTCACTGTCCCCACATCACACGATGACTAATCATGCGACTAAGGCAAGTGACTTTATTTTTTAATAATAACTGGGGGGCCCAGACCCCCTCTAACGAACTGATGTATACCCCATTTTCTATCTAGTCACAGTAAATGGTTAAGAAGTGATAGTTAAATTGATAAAAATTTCATTTACCTTGGTCACATGATCAGTCATAGCGCGATGTGAGGAGAGCGAAGACATAACGAATCTGTATATTTCACATTTTCCATCCACTCTCGAATTCTCATAAAAATAGTTGCCATGACTTATGTCTCAATCCTTGTATTAAAAGAAATATATAATCTATAGTCTACATATATTTTGTGTAAAACATGTGTAATAAAGTTATACGAAAACTGTAAGTTTACTGAAATATATATGTCTGCATCTTGAAATTTATGTAAATAATAATCTAACTGTTTAAATGAGCAAACATTTAACATTTTTGTATTTTAAATGAGTTATTATCTTATCTGTGATTAAATCAGTCATTTTTGATCCAGAACAAAAGCTTAATCCAAACGCTTCGTGCTCAAGCTGAGGCAAGCTGAGTGCCCGAATCGCTCAAATCAACATTTTGTAATGGCGTAAAGTCACGTGACCGCGCGAGCACAACTTCCGTTGAAAAAGGTCTATACCCATTTCAGAAACTTATACAAATGTTCTAAATGTCCTCCACGTACTTCTACTGTAACATCATCATCATCATCATCATCATCATCATCATCATCACAGTCAACCATTTGCTGGATGAAGGTCTTCTCTAAACGCTTCCATTCTTCTCTGTTTGAAGCTTTAAATTTCCAGTTCACGCCAGCCACCTTCCTTATTTCGACGATCCACCTTGCATGGGATTGTCCTCTTGAGCGTTTAAGGTCTCGAGGGTACCAATCCAGAATGACTATGGTCCATCTCATGTCTTGTCTCCTAGTGATGTGACCCAGCCCATTGCCATTTAGAATGTTTGATCCATTCAATGACGTCAATCACCTTCGTTTGGCTTCTTACCCAGCTGTTGCATTTTCGATCTCTTCTTGTAATTCCCAGCATGCATCTTTCCATGCTTCTGTGTTGTCTATAGTCTTTGTGTTGTCCTCCTTGATAAAGTCCATGTTTCAGCTCCATAGGTGAGTGCTGGTAAAACACACTGGTTGAAAACTTTTTGTTTCAAGCTAAGTGGCATGTTGCTCTTCAAGATAATGTTATTCTTGCCAAAAGCACTCCACGCTGTTCTAATTCGTCTGTTAACTTCATTCAGAATGTTGCCATCCATAGTGATTTCTTGTCCCAGGTACATGTTGCTCTGTACTTCTTCAGTCACGATGCTGCCTGCCATGACCTTCTGTTTTGGAGCAAATGCATTGAACATAACTTTGTTCTTCTGTGTGTTCAGAAAATTTACACCATGCTGAATATGACCAGCACATAAACGTGGAAATACAGGGTATATCAAAAAAATTACAAACTTTGAGGGCAGTTTCCTCACACCCGTACACGAAACATAATCCTTAACATACAAATTGCCAAATCAGCAATTTTGTCTTAGAAGAGGTAAGGCAAGGATGGTTCCGCAGGATTAATATTGCTGAACACAAGATCAATTCAAAGACCAATAAATAAATCCAAATGTGGTGACATGAAATTATGTTCCTTAGCACTAAAGTTGAAAGAATTTAACGGTGGCACAACTGTTAAAAGAACACAAACCCATCTCCGAGAAAATACTATTACATTAAAAAGTAAATTCAATGTACAGTACAATGCCGATTATTCGAACTAATTGGGACCAAGGATGGTTCGGATAATCTGATTTTTCGGATAATCGAACTGGCGACAAAAAGGTTGGGTTAAAGAAGTTACTGAAGCTGAGCACACGTCTGTTCAGAGAAAAACGAGGTTTGACCTTGTATGTCATGTGCACGTGCACAGATAACGGAAACAAGAAGGGAAATGTGTTTCTAGTAGAGCTCCGCTATTGCATGCAGTTTTGTTTTTTGTTTTTATATTTGGATTTGGAGTTCCGATTAAATTTACAAAAAATAAAGTCCAGGTCAAATTTGAACGTCCCTTGTAATATTAAAAATTATCATTAAAAAAGAAAGTAAGCAAAGAATAATACTCTGATTAATTGTTGAAATTCATGGTATCTTGTGCTTCTTTTTAATTGTCGCTTTTTCACAAGTTATCGACTCTGGAAGATTATTCCTTTCTCGAAGAGCTGCCTTTTTTTATATGAGGAAGTTTGTAATTATTATCTTCATCAACTTTCAACGAGCATTTCAGTACTTGATGTAGAATTAGGAAAACAATATCTAAATTTTCAAGCTCACCCAAGTTAGAGGGTCCAGTTTGATGCTACAAAGATTGTATTTCATTAAAAAATCTTAAGTCAACAATAGGTATTAGCTGTTAGACCAGTTGTTACAAATAGGTAATTGATCTTAGGCCTGTTGTTGTTAACGGTTAATTAATGTTAGCCCTAGTGTTATCAATAATTAATACGTACATGTAAGGTTGAAAATCAGGGCTATTTGGATCCTTCTGTCTGAATTTTTTATCATCTGCAGCACAGTGTGCTTTAGCATTATCCTGTTGCATTGTATTTCCATATCCTTGCTGCCAACGGGCCACACTATTTTTTTTTATTTGTGGAATTTTTAATTTCTTTTGCAGTTAGGGCCCGCACATATTCTTTTCTATTGAATTCTACTGGTTGACAACAATGGTTCCTTTGGCACGATTTTTAGAATTCCTTGTAGCTGGTTCCTTAGTGACGAAAGGCCAAATCCCGATTTTTGCATTCAAAGAATGTTTTTCTATGAGGACACGCAACAGTATCAAGAAACATTACTGTTTTGATGAATCATTTGCTATTGCAAGTTCTGTGTGGACCAACTTCTTCAGGAAGACTGTAGTAATTCATCTTTATTCTAGTCAAATAAAACCACCTCTGATCAAAGTGTGCAACATTGTATAAGGGTCGTACAAATGAAAACGAAAATTTGTGTGGGGAAAAAAAAAAGACGTGTAGGATTGTAAGTTGTTGTTTTCAACGATTGCGAAAGCCCACGTGCAAATTGAACAATAGGTTGCAAGTCTTGCATCACGTGAGAAAGAATGATAGCTCGCGCTTCAAAGCTCTGCGAGTGATCCTTCGTCCAAACAACAAAATGGAGTCAACGAAACGGGAACAGAGAGCAGTAATTCGTTTTTTGACATGTGAAGGAGTTTCAGTTTCTGAAATTCATCGTCGTATGCAGAGCGTCTATGGAAATAACTGCCTACCGTCACTCGTGTTTGGGCATGGAGCAAGAGGTTTTCGGAGGGACTGTCATCATTGCAAGATGATCAACGACCTGGACAAGCAAACTACGCCATTCCAAAGCCAAAATTAATGCAGTCTTAAAAAAAAACAGAAGAGTGACAATTGATGTCGTGGTTGCTAAAACAGGCCTTAGTCGTGGAACTGTTCACTCCATTATCAGGAACCATCTGCACTAACAGAAAAATCTTTACACAATGGGTCTCACATCATTTAACATCAGAACAACTTGGAGTTCGAATGGCCAGGTCCCTGCAACATTTGACTTGCTATGAACAAGAAGGAGAGAGTTTTCTAGACAGAATCGTTTCCAGCCCGAAAGCAAACGTCAAAGTCGTCAATGGAAGCATTATGGGTCACCACCCCCTAAAAAATCAAACACAATCGCAAACAGCACGGGGAAGGTGATGTTGACAGTGTTTTTTGATCACAAAGGCCTGATTTACTGGACTTTCTTGAAAAAGACACCACAGTTAACGCAGCATGATATGGGGAAACATTGAAGACACTGCGCACGACCATCAAATGCAAGCGTCCTGGACTTCTTACAGAAGGAGTGCTTCTTCTCCACGACAGCACGTGTCCTCACACCTCGAAAGCAGCGGTAGACCTCATCAAAAAAGTTCAACTGGGAAGCAATGCAGCATCCACCTTACAGCCCTGACTTATCCCCATGTGACTTTCACATGTTTGGGGATATCAAGAAACATCTGAAGGGCCGAAGGTTTCAGTTGGACGATGAAGTGAAGGAAAAGGTTTTGGAATGGTTCCACACGCAACTGAAAGACTTCTTCCATAAAGGAATTACATGCCTTGTTACACAGTGGGATAAATGCCTTAACGCATTTGGAGAATATTTTTAAATTCCTTGTATGCACTTTGGATAAAATAAATAATTTTCGTTTTCATTTGTACAACCCTTATACATTGATTGTGTGACGTCCCCGTGGGAAATGACGCTACCGCATTCCTATGCGTCTTCGGATGCACTGAATCATATGGTAAAGAATAACATCACTCTCCATTTAACCTTTCAGTTCTTCAAGTTTATTCGTTTAAATTCTCTCTTTACATTAGTTTACTTAAATAGTAATTTACAATTTAGTTTTCATATTTATATATTTTCTCTAAAGTTTTTTAAAAGGTAGGTTAATTCTATGTATGTTGGCCGTTGTTGAATGTTTCTGTAAATGCTGAAGATTAGTCTGTTCCTTTATTTCTTAAGGTTCTCGTCAATGAGGCTTATGGTCTCTCCAAATAGTACATTAATGTACAGATGTACAATATCTAGTGACACCATTTTCTCGTGTTATTTTATTGTAACTTCTTTTAGGTCATTTAATATGCTGACGGAGTCTTTTACAACATCTCTGTTGTTAATGGGGTAGTTGCGTTTTGTTCTTCTCGCTACCTGGTTTGCAATATTGTAGAAAGTGGCTCCTTAATAATTTATTACACTACTACACTAATGTATCATTTGGAGAGACCATAAGCCTCATTGATGAAAACCTCAAGAATAATGGAACGGACCTGGACATACGGAAGGACATCATGACCTACTATGGATACTGCAAATTACTTCATGTTCAATGGTGAATTCTATACAATACCAGATGGCATGGCAATGGGTTCACCAGCCAGTTCTATTACTTCTGAAGTATTCTCAAAGAACATAGAAGAATGATGGGTGAATGACATGATTGAGGAGGGCACGATCTCGTTATACAGAAGGTATGTAGACGACACGTTCATTATTTTCGATAGCAGAAAGTGCAGTGAAGAAATGTTGCTGACGCAGTTCAGTTCAATGCATCCCAACCTGAAGTACACCATGGAAATCGAAGATAATAAGGGGATCACTTATTTGGATTTCCGTGCTGAAAGAAGAAGAGGAACGAACAGACTAGTCTTCAGCATTTACAGAAAAGATTCCGCAATGCCCAACATTATCCTATATGATTCAGTGCACCCATAGACTCATAGGACTGCGATGATAAGACATGGCTTTAGAAGAGTGAGATGAAGATGCTCACAGGTTAAAGAAGCAGACTATATTTGAATTGGCAAGACTGAACCAATTCCCTAGGAAGGTAACCAACTCTATCCTCCAGGAAGTGATAAAGAAGAAGTGGACCCATGGGACGGACAATAGCCATAGACCAAAAGATTTCGCTACATTTACATTGAATGGACAGAACATATACCGCATATCAAGGCAGTTCTAGAAACAGGATATAGGCATAGCATTCTGCACAACCAACAGTGCTAAGCGGATCTTGAACCCAAGATGAAAAAATGATGGCACAGAGAATTTCCAACAGGCTGGAGTGTACAGGTTGCAATGCCTAGATTGTGAGGCGGTTTATGTGGGCTAGACGGTTAGATCGTTCCGTGAAAGGTTCAAAGAACATAGGACCTGGATCAACAGGGATGGGAAATCGGCCTACATGGATCACCTCCTAAAGGCTGCACATTGCATGATGGACATAGAAGATTGCATGGAAATCCTGTGGAAGAGACACAACAGAGGAAGATATTCTAAAAGAAGAAATGGAAATCAGAAGACATTATCGCCGAAGTGACGTTGTCCTCCTCAATGGGCGAACATCGTTCAAGAGGGATGGCATCATAGAATATTTGATAAGAATAGAAGATGAACAAAAGGGCGGAAGAGCCCCCCAATAGATCGGTGCATTGGAGAAGCGCTCTAATAGGTCTGCTATCACTATTAACATAAAGGGAACATGGATTCCCAGTTCAATTTTTAGCAGGATAGCCTCCAAAGATGACGACAATCAAAACATGTTAGGCAAATAAACTCTTTAAAGCAATACAATAATTTAATAAAGTGGCTGACCGATTTCGAAGTAAACTTCATCTACAGAGCCAAGCGAGGACTGAATTAACATGCATACTATATATAGACAATTGTGAGGCGGTTTACGTGGGCTCGACGGTTAGGTTGCCACATAGACAATATATGGGTTTAATCATCCAATCAGGATGGGCCACTTGCAGGTAAACATTAGTGATTTCCTCCGATTGGCTGGCTCTAACAAAAAGAGAAAGGAAAAGTAACAGAATCAAAATAGGAATTACAGTAATTGATGAATAATTTTTAACATGACATTAAAATCAAATTCCACTTAATTATTTACTAGTTTACAGTCTTTGTTGTGCTTTGCCTTGAATATCTCAATGTTTTCGAAGAGTCCGTTTTTTCTCTGATCGTTGGATACCTTTAGTATGCTCATGACATCGTCGATTTTTCCAAAGTCATGTCTATGTTTGATTAGATGTTCAGCATATGCTGATTTACCGTCATCGTTGGTTATTGAGCATTTGTGTTCCTTAAATCTTTCCGTAAACTTGCTGGATGTCATTCCTATATAGTGGCTATGGCAAGATCCACAAGAAAGTTTAAAAATTGTAAATTCTTCTAGGTTAGTCCTGGGCATGAAAATGCCTTTGCGAGTCAGCTTCTCCCGCGTGCAGAGACATGCTGATAGCAGGGTTCGTACGGGTCATGAAAGTCATGAAAAGACATGAATTTTCGGTCATTCTTAAAAGGACCTTCAAAACTCATGAATTTGAGTGTTGGGTCATGATTTTTTTATTGTGTAAGGCATTTTCTCTGCTTATATGCATTGAAATTTTGTTTTATTATTAGAAAAGATATGTAATAATTTTTTAAATATTATTTACTTATTTAATATAAAGATATATGAAATTTCTATTTAATTAGGATGAAATTAGCAGTTTTCTGTAACCGATATCGGTTTGTAGTGTTTCCCGCTTCCTCTTGCCATTTTGTACACCGCATGGTTTAAACCACGGTGTAAGGTTAGGCATGGTCATAGATATGCCTAATCTTACACAGTGGTTTGAACCAAGGCATTTTCATGATATAGAAAAAGCCTTGGTTTGAAAACCAACGAGTAGATCGCTTATGTGGCCGTCATCTTTGGGGGACGAAAAGTGGAACTAATCTCACTACTATGGACGCCATTACTGCGGTTGGCAGAACAACATCGCCAGCTGAAAAAACATTGCTTGTTTTGGAATAGCTCCTCACATACATTCCTTGCTTAAAGATCATGTTAAATCAGCCAATCATTTTGTTATCCTATTTGATGAATCCCTCAATCTTAAGACTCAATCTAAGCAGCTTGATTTACATGTGAGATTTTTTTGTGAAAATTCACAAAGTGTTCGTAGTCATTTTTTTGATTCAGCTTTTCTAGGTCATTCTACGGCAGCTGATTTAATGATCAATTTTAAAGAATTAACTAAGAATTTGAATTTGAAGATGTTGATTCAAATGGAAGGTCCAAATGTCAATTGGGCCTTTTTTAATGACTTACTTAAATATTTGAGTTCTGATGAAGAAATAGATAGTAAGCCTCTTAATATTGGAAGTTGTGGTTTGCATATCATGCATGGGGCTTTTAAACACGGCTGGTTTAGTGTTAATTGGGATTTGGATTCCCTATTTAAAGCATTACATACATTATTTAAGGATACACCAGCAAGACGAGAGGATTTTAAAAGAATTACCAAGAGCACACTTTATCCATTGAAATTTTGTCCGACACATTGAATTGAAAATGCACCTGTTGTACAACGTGTGTAATTAATGTAATTCCAAATGTTAAAAAATATGTAGAAACGATAGAGAAATTACCAAAAATGTACACTGTGCCAAAGTCTAATTCTTATGAAATAATTAAATTGGCCTGCAAAGATCAAACTTTAACATCAAAGTTACAATTTTATTTAAGTGTGGCTGAAGATTTTAAATATTTCTTAGAGAAATATCAACCAGACAAACCTATGTTACCATTCTTAGCTACAGATTTAGAAGTGTTATTACGAAATTTAATGAGGAGGTTTATTAAGCCAGATGTGTTGGTAGAAGCTAATACAATTTTTAAGCTTATTAAAATTTATATTAATAACCTTGATGTTATTTTACCTTATAAACAAACTGATATTGGATTTGTAGCAAACAAACATATTCAGGAATTAGTTAAGAGTGAAAAAATTTCAGAAAAGGCAGAAATTACATTTAAAAAAGATTGTTCCAAAATTTTGATGAAAATAGTTAAGAAAATGATTGAAAAATCTCCTCTTAATTTTGCTCTTGTTAGAAATGCTGTTTGTTTAAACCCAATTGTTATGGCATCCAACAGTGAAATCTGTCTTGAATATTTTTAAAAAATTATTGTTATACTGGCTGATTCCCATATTATTAAGCAAAGTGAATGTGATTATTTTATCCGACAGTATTTTATATTTCTGGAAAAAATAGTGACAACTAACAGAGGAAGTTTTTTAGATTATAAGCAAGATGATGAAAACGGCAGATTAGATACTTTTTTTGCAAAATATATGAATGCTGATTAATTTAATTATTTATGGATTATTACTAAAATCATTTTGATATTATCTCATGGACAAGCATCTATAGAAAGAGGATTTTCAATTAATAAAGAGTTGATGACAGATAATATGAAGGAAACTTCATTAATCGCCCAAAGAAGGATTTATGACTATATTAATTATTGTGGTGGTATTTTGCAAGTACCAATTACAAAAGGTTTGATTATCTCAGTGCAAGGTGCTCGCCAAAAATATTTCAATGCATTACAGGAAAAAAAGAATGAAAATGATGGTAATAAAAGGAAATCGGATGAGAAGGCTGAATTTGAAAAATTAAAAAAAAAAGAAAAATTGTATTGGAAAACGACATAATTTCATTATTAAAGGCTGCTGATGAATTGGCATTGGAGGCAGAAAAAAAATCTATCTTGACTCTCATTGCACAATCAAATAGCTTTAGAAAATCTTTAAAAGAAAAAAAAGATGAATTAAGTGAAATTGAAAATAAATTAAAATTTAAGCAAAATATGTAATTGTAATATTTTTTTTGGGTCATGAAAAAAATAAAATTTCTTCTTAAAAAGTCATTAAAGTCATTAATTTTATTTTTGGTGAAGGCGTACGAACCCTGTGATAGTCAGCTGGTGGAGCAGTGGCATTGTAGTCCATGAAGGAGAAGGAGAGTGGGGTGAAGGGAATCTGAATAAAGAAAAACTGATGAGCAATAAATGGAATCACCTTATTGAATGTGATTCTGAATTCTGAAATAATTTGGCGACGTAAATCCAATATCTGCTATTCCCTTCCAATTCACATTCGAACAAAATAATTATGGAAAAAGGTACCTAAAAGTGATTCAAGGAGTTAAAATGAATTACAGGTTTAATGAATATTAGATTTTTCCCCTCTCTTTGTGAAAGTGGAACCCAATGTGCAAGCACTTTCTAGGCCACCTTTTGCCCAGGGCTGTTCAGGTTGGGTTGTTCTCATCTAGGAGATGTTTGGTGTAATTTAGTTTTTTGGCTTTCTTCACATAAGATGATAGTTTTGTAAAAATTTCTATATGCACTAACTAATGATTATTTGTAAAAATTTCTATATGATGATTTATATGCAGTTGAACCTCGATATCTCGAATTTAACGGGAACAAAAAAAAATTTTAGATAAAGAGGTTTCGAGATATGGAGGGTTACCTTTTACATCAAGATATTTAAGGTCTGTCCAAGGAAAGAAAAACTAGGTCAAGATGCCAAGTGATATCCATTAACCTATTCAGAGATCGAAAGGGGGTGACATCTGATGAGGTTTTTGAATTGTGGGAGAAAATCCCATTGCAAGGCCAGCAAATTTCGGGAAGAGATAACTAATCCAATGATTAGGATTATTTATTGGAAATTCTCCATTATAAATTATAACAGAAAAGTCTAAAAAACAAAATAAATTAAAATAATAAGTCTTGATACAGTCTTGTATTGTTTTCCGTTTGCACAAGTAATTGAGCCAGAGCTCTCCTATTCCCATTGGGTTTTAAATTACAAACGCAGCAATCTCCTAGACGCAGCAATTACATATTTTTCATGAACGTACTAACCGTGGGACCCCTGCTTCTGCTTAATTCAACGGTGTTTGGATAATCATTCATTTGTGGCGTATTCTATCTGTAAAATAAAAATTAAACACTTTTATAAATAGACATAACACATTAAAATTAATGAAAACAATAAATAAATAAATAAATAAATAAATAAATAAATAAATCGATTTATTGATTTACCCTTTCAAAATTTTATTTTAAAAGCTTACAATTTTTTATAATTCATGGGAAATTTAAAGATTTTATTTCGTTCTGTATTTTAACATTTGAATGACTTTTCTCCCAGCAGCCTCTGCGCTGATACACATGTAATGGTGTTCTCGGGCATCATTTAATAATAGCTTATCAAAGGAGGGGGGAAATGCTTTATTTCAACTGCTATAGAGCGCTTTACAAACTTCCAGAAGGAGTTGCTCGAGTGATCCTAAATCGCTGTGATTGGCTAATTTTGAATTTCTCAACCCTGACCTAGTTTTTCTTTATTAAAGGTACTGTAAGAATATCCATAACAATAGGAGATAAAATGGCACGTCTATAAAGAGTTATGCCACGTACAAGTAGAACACTAGCAACAGAAATGCACAAATGTACATGCTCAACGAGATAGAAAATTTTTTCGAGTTTTTTTTTTTTTGTATTACATGAAAATTGTCTAATTTTAATGGAAGTGACTTTAAATTTTTTCCATTTTAGTAGAAAAATTTCTCTTTACAATAAAATCTTATCTTTAATGTTTTTAAATGCCTTGCATTTCGCAGGTACATGAAGCATTTGACATGCCGAGGTATTCTGAGAAAATGGTTTGAGTTAAATGAGGGAAAATTATATGAAATTAACAGTGAAAATGTAGGGGAAATAAAAAATTTTTGAGACATTAAAATTTTTAGATATTGAAGTTCGACTATATTTTAAAATCTTCATTATAATTTAGAGTATATAATAGTATTTCTCCCTAATATCTGATAAATTGAATGGGAAAATTTTTTGCACTTTGATGGCAGAGGAAACTTGGGAGCTGACTCTGCAGATTAGAAAGAATAATTGTTACTTTTGAAATTTGCACATAATCCTTTTTTAAAATATTATGATGTTATTCAGCTCTTCCATATACAGGGTGTATCTGAAACCGTATCACAAACTTTTAGGGGAAGTAGTATGGGTGATTTTGAGCAAAAAAGTTCATATGAGTATGGGTCCGAATTTGAATGCTAACTGAAATATGAACAGAAATAAAAATACCACAACCAAGATCAACAAGTTAATAACTCAAATTCTATAATACCTAGCTAGGATAATGAGATTTAGAGGAATAATAGGGAACGTAAAACTGTGTATAACGTTAAAATTTGATCAAATTCCAACGAGTAGTTTCCGAGTTACGTAGTCAACATCGTAACACGTTGTGGTTAGTACTCACATGTGAGCACGTATTACGATTTTGAGTGCGTAACTCAGAAGCTACTTGTTGGAAGTTGATCAAATTTTAACCGTATACACAATTCTATGTACCCTATTATTCCTCCAAACTTCATTATGCTATGTTTTATAGAACCTGAGTTATTAACTTGTTGATCTTAGTGGCGGCATTTTTATTTGTGTTCATATCTCGGTTATCGTTCAAATTCGAACCCATGTTCATATGAACGTTTTTGCTTAGAATCATCCATACTACCTCCTCTAAAAGTTTGTGACAGGATTTCAGATACACCCTGTAAAATTTGTAAAATAAAGTTAAATAACAGCTGAGCTGCAAAAGAACTTTTATTCCCACCACAGTAAATTATGGAGACATCTGCACCTGCTTAAATAGCATCCCTTCCTTTTATTTACAGAAAATGTATTCCTGCAATAATATTAAAGAAACTGTAGTAATTCATTAAGTAATTTATTGATTGATTTAATGTTCTTATTCCTCATTTTAGGAATGGAAGGGATCTTGGTGAGGCTTTTAATAATTTAAGGACAGGTCCTGGAGTTGCCTATTTCCCTGCCATCAGTTTAGCATTCAGTGAAAATCTTGTAGCAAATTTTGGAGCTACACCTATGAAATACCCAATAAGGGGCTACCATCCTTTACAAGATCCTCCACATCAGGATTTAGCCAAAGCCAACAAATTAATTTCATGGCTGAAAAATTTACTGCTTTTAATGCTTGAAGAAGATAAGGTAATTTAATTTCTGATAAGATTAAATTTATAAAGATTTTGTTTTGGGTATCACTTGTTCGGGACAATCTTTGCCTTTTTCCATCAGTCTGCATGGTGACTGTTGTTCTCCCTGTTGTTGGTAAATTATTATTATAATTATTATTACATACTTCTCCCTCTTTTGCATGATAATTCCACCATTTGATTCCAAAATATCGCTCAGAACTGATTCAGGAGTTCTTTCATGCAAACAGGGTTAAGGTTATGAATTGGCCAGGTCAACCTCCCGACCTTAACTCCATTGATCACCAATTGGATGTCTTTCAGACGTACCTGCTCTTTTCTATCTAGCAGGAAAACCCGCTTTGTATCTTCCAGCACTCGAGGGATGTCGCTTCCCAGTGGAACAACACATTTTCAAAAGCGATTACTCTTTCATGTTGATTGTAATGGTTTTATGACCGCCCCTCATATATTGATTATAAAAAAATTATGTGCCAAGCTTCATATACAAAGATTTTATAAGCACCTTTAAATACCCAAATATACGGTGTAGAGGAAATTCCTGAAACAGTCGAATAACTTTAGAAGAAAAGGTGCTACAGCCTTAAAAGTTAGGTCTATCTATTTGCTACTTTCAGTTTAAGTTGCGCCGCCCTTGTGGCATAACTTGAACTGAGCTAAGTAGAATTTGCAGTAGTTTAAACATGGCTTTATAACACAGAACACCAATGCCAGATAACATTCTAACATTCTCCCATAATAGTTATTAGAACAAATTTTTTAGTTTAAAAATTGAAGGATCCTACTATCACTGCCATTTAAAAAACAACCGAAACAGCGCCCTCTATATTCACTGAAAGTAGCAAATAGGAAAGTGGCGATACCCGATTGAATAAAAGTATTCCCAGCTCCCATAGTGTAAGCACTGAGAAATTACGAAAATTAACTTTTGAACCTTGATAGATAGAGAAAATATTCCAATTACATTAAGATCCCAGCTTAAGTCGTTTTGCACTTACGTCATTTTTAAATTTCCACCAGTGTTTTGGTGTTATGATACTTGTTTTGCACTTACACAAAAAAATGCGATTTCTTTTCCCCCCAAAAAAAAAATTATAAAAAATGCAACAATGCTCGGTTATTACACTGTGTATCGTGAATCATCATGCAAACTAGCCAATTATGATAAACAAAGCTCTAAGCCATTGGGCCAAACTTCTGTTCAAACATCTCTAACTAGTTGTTTTAAATAAAGATTGCAAAGTAAGATTTTTATATATATTTTTCTCTTTATACAGACATGAACATGTTTTGGCATTACTATACATGTACTTCTCTATTTTTGGTTAGATGAATATTCAAGCACATGTATAGGAAATGACGTTTCAACTTAAGTCATATTTTCCAGGAACTAATTAGTGACATAAGTCGGGGTCTTACTGTACTAACAAGGAGACTCCAAGTACTCTGACTCACCGATTTTGATGAAAAAAATTGTACGAGTAGATTACTTGAAATTAAGCTCTCATGCAAAGCCATTCGACGCACTTCTCAAAACTTGCAGAGAAAAAAAAATCATTAAGTTTTTTACCAATTCAGATTAAATAGAAATATTTACATTGTTGCAACTATAGGTGACAGCTTAAAGTGGTTTAGCGGTAATGCATTGGCTTCTGGTGAAAACAACATGGGTTCGATTCCCGTGGAGGCCACGATGTTTTGTTTTTCCCTGAAATTTTCCTTAATATATTTATAGAAGTTAAATGTAGCATTTTTTTAAACATAATCGCATTTTCCAATTCATTGTCGTTATTTTTTCGTAATTATTATAGAAGGAATTCAAAAAAAAATGACCATAACACGCTATGAATGAACAACTATAAATTTTATTTAACAAAGTATAAACAATATAAAAAATTAAAGCATATGAAGCCGGATAATTATTTTAGCCAAAGAAATCTGCAATAAAATCTTTAAATTATAAATATATCTTAAATCTGTGACAAGTAATATTTATGTTTTTGAAGAATGCAAAAACCTTAATAAATGTTCACATGCAGGTAAAGAAAGGTAGAGAAGCAATAGTAAATTTCCTTTGCTAGCACATTTTTGCTCCTAGGAAATAGGGGATTGTAATTTGTCATAAATATGCTAGGCACTCGCTGTTTTTTCTTGTGACAGGACATGTAAAAGGTTTCCGTAATGGATATCACATGTGAAGCAAGCAATTCTGCATATCAAGATGACTCAAAATTAGAACTTGCAAGTGCTATAAAATGTGTGAAAAATTGTTAAAGGACGCAAATTATATGCCTATAAATTCTTCATCGTACTTATTTCAACAACTGTTTACTTAATTGGCAAAGAGCTATTTATGGGTGTCATGGACATGATTTCGGAAATGAAAATTGTAGAGACCGATGAATTAATAATAGACAATGAGCCATATGACGAAGAAGAACAGTTTTCGGAATGTAGACCAGAATCTGTATCGGCTTCGGATAGTGATTACATTCCATCGCCTAAAAAGAATATAAGACATCCAATAACTTTTGAACAAAAGCAAAAAGCTGTAATTATTGCAAAAAAATCGCTATTATTACTTTAAAAAATGATAATATTACGGTTAACTATTTTTATAAAGTTAATTTATAGTTGTTCATTCATAGCGTATTATGGTCATTTCTTTTGCATTCCTTCTATAATAATTACGAAAAAATGACGACAATGAACTGGAAAACTGCGATTATGTTTAAAATATGTTACATTTAACTTCTATGTATATTAAGGAAAATTTCAGGGGAGAAAAAAACCATCATAGCCTCCACGAGAATCGATCCCAGGTTGTTTTCATCAGAAGCCAACGCGTTACCGCTGAGCCACTTTAAGCTGTCAATTGTAGCTGCAACAATGTAAA
The DNA here is from genome assembly GCA_023313115.1 of Rhysida immarginata. Taxonomy (NCBI): domain Eukaryota; kingdom Metazoa; phylum Arthropoda; class Chilopoda; order Scolopendromorpha; family Scolopendridae; genus Rhysida; species Rhysida immarginata. Next base: position 1,531,910 of record JAHWFO010080620.1, on the reverse strand, counting down.
TATTTCTATTTAATCTGAATTGGTAAAAAACTTAATGATTTTTTTTTCTCTGCAAGTTTTGAGAAGTGCGTCAAATGGCTTTGCATGAGAGCTTAATTTGAAGTAATCTACTCGTACAATTGTTTTCATCAAAATCGGTGAGTCAGAGTACTTGGAGTCTCCTTGTAAGATGTAGAGAATCACTGATTCAATAGAAACCCACTATTTGAATAAAGACGACAAAAGCATAAAACTTGTAAAACGTGGGAGAAAAGTCCATTTATGGAACACCTTCTGGACACCGCACTTTGGAATATTCACGTGTAGAACAACAAACGCATGAAGTCATTCTTATTTAATACTTGCCACAATAGAAAATTGAATAAAATTAATCTAAATAATCATTAAATTTCAACATTTCTGGATGCTCGAAATAGAGAGAAAAAGATGTCAAGGTAACTAGTCAGTCAGCACTCGCGATAACACATAGCTAAACAATTTAACCCAGAATAAATTAGAAGTGCTTACTTATTCCTGATTCAATCTCTGAGGGAGATTGCTTTTGCATATGATGGGCATCTTGCAAGATAGAACATTAAGTCCAAGGGTCCAAGAAAATATTTTTATGGCCGAAAATGTTCAAAATGAAAACTCTTGTTCAGGAAAAATGACCAAGAATATTATCAAAAATTGGTTCACAAATGTATACTTTCTGCAATTGGGAAATGAAACAGCCCTCCTCCTTGATTCTTATTCAAGCAAAATGACGAAAAACTCATCGTGTTTGTTATGACGAAAAAATCAGTCGATTTCTCACAATCCCCCCTGGAACAATAACAATAGCTAGGAAAAAATCCTCTTGATGTTTTTAGCATTCCTTCCTAGGAAAAAAATATTCACAAAATTACTTCAGATTATGTGCTGATGGAGCAACGACAAATTGCATCACAGGAATAAAATACAGGTAGATCCCGTTATACGCGATACACATGTTCCGCGACATTGCCATGTATACTGAATTCGCGTAAAACGGGTTCCATTTAACATGTACAGAATAGAGTTTGGTTCTCATAAGCATTAATTACTTTCCTGATATAACATAAATAATTGCGTTATAGAAGTATACGATTAGTAATACAACATTTTTCTATTTTTTAGTCTTAAAATAGCACCTTATTTTATTTTATAAAACTCAAGATTCACTAAAATACTCAAAATACATGTACGCCTACAACAAAAAGAAGTGTCCACAATCTAAACTTTATATTGATTTTGGGTTCATCTGTACCAGAAGGTTCTGATGCTGTTTCCAATATTCTCCTTCCTGTAATAGTGCTGGTGGAATCTCGAAGAGAGTTTGGAAGAGGAGCTCGGACTGGATGTTAAGGGATCGTTCGAACTGGCAGGATGTTTCGTTAAAAATTGCTTGATGGTCGGCTGTAATGTTTTCTTCATCTTCATCGAGGACCTCCAACTCAGTTTCTAACGAGTAGGATTTTCGGGCCCGCTTTTTTCTTTAGGTAATAATACTTTCTTTAAGTTTCGGCGGCATTCCTACAACAATAAATCTTTTCGCAAACAGATTAGAAACTCAGCTGATCTTGTCCAAACTGATGTATAGCAACCTTATCAATCATAGATACCCAGTGATGTGCTATATATGCACAAAACTCAAAAACGAATTCAACTCCTAACATATACGAGGTCTGTTCAAAAAATAACCGAACTTTTTTAATTACGCGGCAAAGGATCGTCGTAGCGACGAGTGGTTGGCAATTCTGCAATTGTCATATCCTTCTGTCTAATGGACTATTTACAAGTTTTTACATGTTTAGTTTCCTAGTTATTACCATTTGAATGCAACGTGTTTCAGTGGTCGTGATGATTTTTGCAATGTCCGATTTACGAGAACAACGATGCAACATGAAAATCGCAGGGACCTAGGTTGGGGAGTAGGGAAGCTGGGGGTAGACAGCCATTTGATTTTGGCACAACACTGTCGAAATAACAAGTTTGAGTCGTCTTGCCACAACAGTGGTTTCTTTTTGCGAATTTTTTTTGCGCAACCTTTTCCAAACGTCTTCTTAGGACAGACGGTTGACTGTTTGGTCTTGAGGCAAAAATTCAAAATGCACAACTCCGTTGAAATCGGAAAAAAAAAACGGTGAGCATCACCTTGGCAGAGGACTGAACCTGCCTTTTTTTTTTGCCAACCCACTGTGACCACTGAACTTGGGTCTCAAAGTTGTATCCATAATCCCAACTCACGTTTCCATGAATGTTTTCTCCAGTTTCACACAAAATTTCACGTTGCATCGTTGTTCTCGTAAATCGGACATTGCAAAAATCGTCACGACCACTGAAACACGTTGCATTCAAATGGCAATAACTAGGAAACTAAACAACATGTAAAAACTTGTAAATAGTCCATCAGACAGAAGGATATGACAATTGCAGTATTGCCAACCACTCGTCGCTACGACGATCCTTTACCACGTAATTAAAAAAGTTTGGTTATTTTTTGAACAGACCTAGTATAGAAGAGCTTTCGCGTGTTGGCGATCAATGGTGCTACTAAATGAAAACCACTGAAATCGCAGATACCGAAATCGTGTATAACGGGATCTACCTGTACGTAAATTCCGCTCACTTATGCACAAAGAATTTTTTTCTCCAAGATTCTTGACCATGTTTCCGATATGTATGTTTTAAGAGTGGCAATGTCAAAGAAGGACCGACTTTTGATATGTGTTGTGTAAAAGTTATGTTTAGACCATTTCTACTATTTTTAACATTATTTAAAAAATTTTAAAGAATAAATTTTTATTTCAGAAATTGCCAGAAAATCAATGTATGGGTGAGAGGAATAATCAGAGTGGCATTTAGTGATTGTTTTGTTTAATTTTATTCAATCTTACATTTTGGCAGGTATTAAATAAGAGAGAATTTCATGCGTTTATTGTTCTATATGTGAATATTCCACTATACAGTGTTCCATATATGACCTTGTCTCCACTGGATTTTTACTAAATCGGTGATGCCCTACATTTTTTTAATTGGGAAATTTTCTTTATCTATCATGGTTCAAAAGTTAGTTTTCGTAACTTCTCAGCGATTACACTAGGGAATCTGGGAATACTTTCAGTCAATCGGGCACTGCCACTTTCTTATAGATAGATGTAAATTTTATGGCTGTAACACCTTTTGTTCTAAAGTTATTCGACTATTTCGGACATTTCTTTTACATACTGTATATGGGTATGTACAGGTGCCTATAAAATCTTTGGATATGAACCTTGGTACTTAATATTTTTATAATTGGATATATATTATTGGATATAGGTGTTTTCTATATTAGTTTAGGATCGGAATTTTAATGACCACTCTGTGATGTTTCCTAGTTACGATAGACTTTCCCAGGAATGCTGCGCAAAGAGATACCTTGATATTCATTGCCATTCCTTCGATCTCCCTTTTTGAAGATAGGAACTATAATACCTGTATGCCATTGTTTAGGGGCCTGGCTGGATAATCAAGCAACATGACACACCCAAGTCAATCACAGGATAACATCAAGGCCTTTAACATCTCAGACTGGATTTCATCATCATCTGCAGTTTTGCTTGTATTAAGTGATTTAATCCCGCATCTGTCTTCTGCTTCAGTGATATTATTGTGACTATTTTCCGCTCCAAGATGCACCTCAAGTGCTTCAGTGGTTGCTGTTCCAGATTAAAAAGAGATTCAATGTCCTTCCACCTGTCCAATACACTCTGCTCCCTTTTCTGAAACCTCCCATCTGAACTCATTTAAAAGTTTATGATGATAGAGATATTTTTCCACAAAGACTGTAGATGGTCTGCCGGGATACCATGTTTACCCCTATTTCTCCTCGAACTTCTCCCAGCCCTTGGTTTTAGCCTTGTTATTACTACTTTAACCGCTGCTTTTCGTGCGTCACTGTACTTCACTTGACTTGAAGATGACTTATTTGCAAGCAGCAGGAAATAGTCTTCTTTCTTTCTCTTGAGAGCTTAATAAACTTCACAGTTCTACTATGCAGTCCTTTCCTCATTGCTGTGCACCACACTTAACCATTTACATCCAGAGCATAATGCAGCCGAAGCGATCACGGCTGTTTTAAACAACTGCCATTCTGTTTCAACTTTACCATGATAATTATAAGTTCAGGGACAGGTTAAATTTGCATTGAAGGAACAAGTACAGGCAGTGAGAAGGCCATTTGCATGTGGGCTGAAATATTGTTCCTAGCATTTATTATTTTTTTTTTAATATACACAATTAAAATTATTTACTCATATTTTACAAAATTAATACATCACTTTCCAGGCCTTTTCATACTTTTTATGGCTACCATGCCGGTTTCCACGCCGTTGCTATGCAATTCACTCACCTTCAACAAGTCAAACAAATCAATTAGTTTTAAATATATACATAAGATGTGTGAACAAATATCCAAATAATTCTATAGCAAGCAGTTGTCCTGTCTTTAGAGTAAGTTTTTCTTATTATCTACCCCCTCTTCCTTATAGATCCTGCGCATTGATACAACAATCTCACAACTGTACTTGTTCCTTCATTGCAAGGTTAACCTGTCTCAAACTATAGGTACTTTTTCAAACTTTGAATGTACGAGGTCTATTCAAAAAAAGACCAGACTTTTGACTTCCTAACTTTATTACCCGAATTACAACAGCATGACAACATGCTTGTCTTCTTCAAAGTAGTCTCTCTTGCTTGCAATGCACCACTCCCATCGTTTCAGCTATTGTTGGAATGCTCCCTGGAATTCATTTTTTGGGATGGCACATAGCCAACTGCAAATTCTGTTTAATCTCATCTACATTTTTAAAACGATATCCTTTAAAGGTGGTTTTCAACCTTGGAAAGAGAAAAAAATCTGCTGAGGCCAAGACTGGAGGGCACAAAGGGTTGGAAAGAATTGCCATTTCTTTAGCAATCATAAATTAGCCAACAAGCAGAGACAAGTGATATGGTGGATTGCCATGATGCAAAACTGAGCTCTTGCTTTTCCACAGCTCAGGCCTCTTCCATCTCATATCTTCCTTCAATCGATGTACTTACTGATTTAAATGGTTAAATCACTCATGACACTGTGATACTTACACTGTTCTTCTCCATGGTTCGTGTGCTTTTAAAAAACCTTGAAAACTGCTTGGGAAAAAAAAAAAAAAAAGTGCTTGAAAACCATGAAAAAACTCAAAAATAAGAAATAGTCCTTGAATTTTGTGATTTCTACACCCAAAATCCAGGAAAGTTGAATATTTTCTATTGAAAAAAAATATCCATCATGATTGTGACCATATAAACAGTTTCAGAATAATAAAAAATGTATTATCAGTTATGGGTTGCTTCTCCTGCCTTGGTGAGCACCTTGGAAATATTTCTTTCTTTGTTTGTTAACTTTTCCACACAGAATCAGACCAATGTGGTTATAGGAGGTTAACTTTGTTAACTTTTCCACTGTAGTTATAGGAGGTGTTGGGCCAATTCACATCTGAAATAGCTGTGAAAAATTGCCTCCAAAATGAGGTGGCCTAGATAGATTGACAGGTGATCACAGATTTATAAACAAAACAAATGATTATATAAATACTAAACATCAATAATTTTATAACCTCAGATTTAACGAAGAAAATAAAATTAAACATTACAATTGGTTGATTTGGTTACAAGAATTATAAACCTTAAAATGTCTATAAATTTATATTAATATGCTATTCTTTAATAAATAAAGATTTTTTAATAAATTATATGAAAATGGAATCCTTTAAAATGCCAGTAAATCTATATAAAATATACTTCTAAGATCCTTAAAATGTCTCATCAAAATCACTATAATACATTTTCAAGGTGGAAAGATTGAACTATTGGAATTCTATTTTGTTTCATCACTGAAAATTATTTTCTATTAGAGTTCTTCTAAATATGATTTGGACTAAAAAAAAAATGTCTCTATGTCAAAAAAGATGTATTATAGTGATTTTTAAAGATTTATTGTAAAAATTTTACAAATTTATTTTTTTTCATATTTCATTTAAAATTTACTCAAATTTTAAAGAAATGTATATGTGCAGATTTATTTAAGATTTTAAAGGAATATATTTTCTTGAAGATTTATAAAAAAAAAAAATAGCATATTTATATAAAATGTATAGAAATTTTTAGATTTATTATTCTTGTAGCCAAATCAACCAATTGTTAATGTTTTCATTATTTTTGTTAATTTTGAGGTTATAAAATTATTGATATTTAATATTTATATATTAACTAATTCCTCAGGATAAATTATATTGCAATGAAAACTAATGATATAATTGCTTATTTACAAAAATTACAAAACAAAAATATAAATGGTTCTAAATTATATAACATACTTTAAAGCTAAAAAAATCAAAAAACCAAAAAAATGACAATCTTTTAAAATAGATTTATTCCCGTACACATTTACTGTTTACATCCAAATGTTCGCAGTTTTCATTTTGATTTTATTTTCAACAGTCTCTTTTATACACTTAAATACATTTTCGAAAATAATTTTTCGGTAAAATATTACAGAGAATGGGTATAATTAACCAAAAGATATCAGAGTGAAATTAACAAACTGTTTTGATTTGTTTGCATTACAAAAAACTTTTCATATTTGCTTCATATTAAAATTTGGAACAATGCAAAACAATCCACAGTGGCTTGAAAACAATTTACCGTATTTATTCTACTATAATGCGCATCTTGTATAATGCGATTCCATTTTTAGAGCCCAAAAAAATAGTAAAAATTTTAACCTCTTGTATATTGCGGTGCCGGCTCGGTGGCCGAGAGGGTTAAGGCGCAGGTCTTTCCGCTCTCGAAACCAGCGAGTCGCGGGTTCGAATCCCGCCGAGGGTATGGATGTTTGTGTTTATGTTTGTGTTAAGGCCGCAGCGGGCCAATCACCTGCTAGGCTGAATTAACAAAAGATTAAAAGAAGGCAAAAGAGATACTAGAAATCTCTTTGCAAATCCTCTACACTGCAAGGTAAAAGAGGACTGGACTAAGTAAGTAAGTATATTGCGGTCCCCATTTTTGACTTGTCACGAGAAATAAAATAGGCAAGAA
>JAHWFO010080620.1:1501857-1524391 GCA_023313115.1 Rhysida immarginata | reverse complement strand
CGTTGCAACGCTAATATTAAACTCTTGTATAATACGGTTCCACAAATTTAGGTGCTTTTTTAGGCCAAAACTTTTCGCATTATAGTAGAATAAATACAGTAACTGGGGAATATTTTAACCCTCCCCCTCCCTCTTGAGGATCATTGGTGTGCCAGCAGGCGTGAAGAAACTGGGTAACTAACTTAAACAGAGAATTCATTGGGAACTATGAAAATGTTGGCAAAGAGGAACATATTTGTGAACTGTCTTTTTTGGGGACTGATATGCATAAGATTAGGTTAGAGCTAACTTACTTAATCTAACATCCTTACTTAACCTATCTTATTTTGGGGGGGAGGCTGTGGCCTGGTGGGCTTTCACTGAATACACAAAATCTGTGAAGTTAAGCAACATCAGTGTAGCGTTGTAATTATTTATAACGTGTGTGTTTTAATAAATCCTTGATAAGTGCTTGAAAAATCCTTGAAAATTTTTTCTTCTCAGTTGTACGAACCATGTTCTCATAGGCCTGCTTAAGCAAGTCCATATTTCTGTAAAATTTTTCCAGTCTTAAAGCAAAATTTAATTCAAACACACTGCTCCATAAAGTCTTTCAGCTTCAGTTAGCAGAAAGGTGACGCATGAGTACACCTTTTATATTTTGTAGATCACCAACGGATAGGTGGAATGATGCACCAAATAAATTTTGTTACCAAAAGTTGTCACTAGCTGGCACCACTTACAGGAGCTCAATCAGTGCAGTAGCTTGTTCTCTATGGCAAAAGTCCAGTCATTTTTTGACCAAATCTCGTATGCTATCTGCAAAGGTCTTCCTCACAGCTCTATCCTTCAAAGCCTCCCATTTGTTTTACCATGTCCATCTAAGTTTAGTACTTGGCTTGGTTGGCAGGGATTCAGAGAATTGCAAAATGCAAACAAGGTGGTAATCAGTTGATAGTTCTGCCCTTCTCCTCACATGAGCATCCTATACTGATTGGAATAAGTTAGGAGAATAATAAGGAGTCTTTGTATAGCAAAATGGTATCTTTTAATAAAGAAACCTACACGTTTCGAAATACATTTCATCATCAGGGTAGGGAACGACTACAACTGAATCAGTCCCCACCACCGAATATGTGGTATATGCCCACCAATCAGGTAAGCGGGTTACCAAGAAGCTTACAAGATTGGTTAAACTAATAAGTAAATTACAAAGAATTGAAGAAAAGTAACAAATAATATAATACGTACAAAGGGTAATGTTTCTGAGTGTGATTTCATCAATCTGCTCTTATAAATGGATTTTGCTATTCCAAGACTCCTTATTATTCCCGTATTCAACAAAATAGACCAATATGCAACTACTGGAATAAGTTAGCTGACATGATTTCAAATCAATCAGTGACTTCTGGTCCATTGCATGCCTCCCTGTGCTAGGATATGATGTTAGTGGTGAAAAGTCCATTGTTAGACAGAGATCCAATAGACACCTCCCATGGCATTTAATCAGGCTGACCTCTCGTCTCAATTACTCCTTTACAGGTTTGGTCATCAACTCCTATATATGCTTTGAAGTAGCCCATTAGAAATACAGAATCTATCTAGTTACCCAGTTCCCTCTCCAGCTGAAAACTGTATCAACTTCATCTAGAAAGAACTGTTACTTTGTGATTAAATTCGGAGCATATGGAATGAACAGAGGGAGATCCTGTTTTCTTTTTGAAGCCTCAAGAGACAGTTTTCCAACCAAAGGAGCCTAATCTACAATGCACTCTGCCAGATGGGGGATAGTGAGTATACCTACTCCGTCGTGGACAGCTTTTGCCCTCTTTTTAGGTCAACATTTCAAAAACTGGAAGTTTTGTAGAGGTAACACCTACTATATCAGGTCGATATTGTTTGGCTTCCCCCCTCTAACTCCGATTCCCTCCGTATTATGAGAATTACATTAATTGTGCTGACTGGCAGCACCTGACCCTGTTATCGCTTTTCTCCTCCAGGCATTGCCATGCGCTGCCCCCAACTGTTTCCTCATGCGCACAGAGAGTGCACTGATAGGGTTTCTTGGAAGCATAACTTGCCCAGAGATAACAACAGAAGACTGTCAACTATTTTGTGAATGAGTCTCTACCTAACATCTGAACACAACCATGACCTGTCTGGCAAGGGTGACCCTAAAGCAGCACTGCTAAAGCATAGCTCACAGGATCCCTGAGGCACCTAGATCTTTGACCCATAGTAAGGGGGTCAACCAATCACGGGACAGAACTTCACTGTTCTAATAAATTCTCCCCAAATTAAAAATTTCTTACATTAAAAAAATTCTCTGGTCATGGTTATTTGTCTGCTGTTATGATTCTATTTTATTATCATTCTGTGAAATCTTATGCTTAGTGAAAGAAAAGTACACTGTAACCCTCCCCCCTCCCCTCATGTAGCTATTATTTCTATCAAACAATTGGCTCATACAGAGAAAATATTTTCTGCAAAAATACAAACACTATAGATAGAATAATATTCCAGATAAATGTCTGATTGACTGGTTAATAGAGAATTTTTGCAACCTCAAACGATATGCGAAATACGAAAGGCGAAATGCGATAGATGGCATTTTGGTCATGTGACTGCCATGTACCATTTGGTCATGCCAGGTTTTGTCGAACGAAATACGAAAATTCTAAAAAAATTTGTTGCCACCTTTGGATACCAAATTTGTCGTCGCGCATGCGTGCTGCGCGCAACCTCTACGCTCTGACAGCAAGTTCCTCGCGTTAACCAACATGGCATCCGACGAGGAAACTGTTTCGCAGTTATATTTAGATATACTGTATTATAGACTATAATAGCTTTAAACTTTAATAGTACTTACTTCTCCTTGCTGCCATTATACTGAGAATCAGATATCAGAGTGAGCTCAGCAGTGTAGAAGTAAAATCTGATGTTGGCAGTATTGAAAATCTGGAATTTCTCTTTTTTGCATTTCTTATTTCGCGGGTGCATAAAGTCTCAAACGAAATACGAAAGGAGAAAGACGAAATGTCACCTTTCGCCTTTCATATTTCGCATATCGTTTGAGGTTGCAAAAAGTTCTAATAATTGATTTGTGATGAACAAACATGGTTGCACTTTAAAGTAATCTGTGTCTTGTATGGTCAGTAGAATTTGTTTTTTTGTTATGAGCCAACATATGTTGTATAGATTTGAGTTTTCTTTCTTCAAGTTGTTAGTTAATAATTTTCAGTCGTTATTTTTGTTTTCCATAGTGATAAGAGTTGTTGCATTGTTTTGATATTTTATTGTTTTGTTTTTTTTTCTTTTGCATAATCGTTAATTTTTATAAATCCCATTGTTGCCCATCTTGGCAACAATGTGAATGTAAAAGAGTCATGTATTGTTAAAGATGCTGAAGTTTGGTGATGCTGCCTTTTTTGGAGAGCGCTCCTAAGTCAATTGTTAGGGTGCGGCAGGGAAGCATGCAGCATGTAATAAAAAAAAAATCTTCATTCTGAGATTTTTGTTGCTTTTGAAGTATAAGTCTAGAATCTAACTGCTGCTGACAGCAATAGATAATTTCGTTGATGTATCCCAATAATTCTATATTACAATAAATCGATGAATCCCTGTATTGACGCCTGTTTTGGAGGCGAAATTGTTATTCTACCGATGTTGTAAACACCCAAGTTAGAAAACCCATATGGAGCCCTGTGTTCTATTTGAAACGGCCTACAATGACCACAAACCCTTTGGATAGTGGATTTCTCAGTGGGTGAGATGGAACCTTTTATATTAGTCGCTGCCTCTTGAATGACTTATTCACGGTCCCTTTTATCTTTTGCCATAAGTTCAGAGGACTTGTATGATATCGTAATGATTCTTGTGTATATGCCCCATTGCCCATTGATGTAAGTGCTAAACAAGATTGACCAGTCATGTGGAAATGTTGCTTCGATGCTAAGTAACAGACTAGACACGGATTCTTTTGTCGGAGAGTTACACCTGTGGTGTGACAAATTTAGCGACACGTTTGTTGCTCTCTCTTGCTGTAGAGGAACATTACATGAATGTAGAGGTGCTATTGTTAAGAAAGCAATGGGCTCCATATGAGCTCTGTAATTGCACTCATCTGAAAGCTGAGCATTAGACTCGTGTTCTGGGCATAGGCCCGGTGGGAATCATAAGAGCTCCACAACTGTCTGGTATCGTGGTTTGCATCAGTTTATGATGCCGCAACTTACTTGCCCTTCAGCATGCCGCTCAGGGGAACACCGAATGCAGTGAACACCCAGCCACCCTGGAATTATTAGGGGTGGTAGTTGCACGTAGCGTTGTGGGGTAGGCAATCTTGTAGTTGATATTGTTGGTGGAGGTTACGGTGCTACTCCTTCAGGAATTAAAAGAGTAGTAGACATTCTTCTTTCGTTTGGTTTTGTTTCTGAGTCTGGCTTGGAAGCAATGCATTTGTTGTTGTGTGAGTTGCAGCGGATCTGCCCTTCAGATGGTGATGGTGGAGTTGTGCCCAGAGAGTAAGCCATATGCGAATGCTGACTTATAGTTGTAGGTTGTTGGAAGGGTTGTTGTATGCCCATACATTAGTTGCGTGAGTATAAGGCTGAATACTTAGTGTAAATAGTTGTTTGTTAGCTTAAGGGTACAATGAATGTTTTCCATGAGTTACATAACTAATGTTTGTAACCTTGTGTGTTTTTTAATGTGGCCCCAATCTCTGTATTTTGATTAAGAATCTATGGACAATTTTTTGAATTAAAGGCATATTTTCTGTACGACCGTGCATGTGTGGTTCATTTTCTCGTTAATTAGCAAGTCCATCCTATTCTGGAACCAGACCCACGCAGGCAGTCAGTTCACCAGACTGAATCCAGTTTGGGCCTGTGTGGGATGGTACATTTTGGTTCCCGAACAGGGACTTGCTAGTCCAGCAAATTCCGGATTTTTGGGGACGTGGACTTGTCTGTCGTTGGGTGGCATAAGGGAAATATGGCTTGAGGGTATATGTTAATGGTAAATATGGATCGTTGTTGCATATATTTGTAAGTATAGTTCCTTTCAGTTAAGGGTTGGGAGCGAATTTAGGTGATATTTGTGCACCAGAGTATACTAATATTGTTGTGTAATTATGCCTTTGCTGGTGAAAGGTCGGGGGATGCTGTAAAATAGCGAAGATATACCAGGGGCAAGGTCCCCAAGTGGGCATTCTTGAAATTTGTAAGTTGATTGAGGGGTCCAAGTTGATTGAAATTTACAAGTTGGCCCAATCAGTGCAAAGCGAGAGAGGGTATCTAGTACAGAGGGTAGTTTTGCGCCATCCCATTAAACAACGACTGCTACGAGATGACAGTAGCAGCCGGGACCGACGGCTTAACGTGCCCTCCGAAGCACGGGGGGTTTCATGATGGAAGAGCTGCTGGGGATAAACGAACCAGAGGCTGTCACCAACTGCTGGAAAACCAGCTATGGTCAATCGGCAAATGGGTCAGACCAAAGTCCCCCAACAGCCGCGCCCTAAATAGCTGTCCCGCCAGCGGTGGCCCTCAAGCCCTGGCCGTCACCCAACCAGCAGCTGGCCGCGCCTGAAGTTGCTGAACTCCATCGATTGGCAAGCCAACCGACGAGACAACCAGGCCACGGCCACCCCCAAGCGAGAGAGGGTGACTAAGTGCGCAATATATGAATATGCCGACTGCTTTAACAATGATTTGACTGTTGTACTGGGGGTGAGGGACTATTGCGTGGATTATTGTGTTAAGACACTGCCAGTATTGTAAGACCCCAACTTACGTCACTTATTGGTTTCCGCAATGTGTGACGTAAGTCGAAGCATCATTTCCTATAAAAATACATATGCTTATAAAAAATTGTGCTTGCATATTCATCTGACCAAAAATAGAGAAGCACATGTATAGTAATGTAATGCAAATATATGTTTATGCCTGTATAAGGAAAAAATATATCCAAGAAGCTTATTTAGTAATCTTTATGTAAAAAAAAACTAGTTAGAGGTTTTTGAACAGAAGCTTGACTTTGTTCGGTGTACAACTGTCTGTAGCACTGATACAAATTCCTCTATTTATAAGAGAAATGTGTTCAGAGTTGGGAACATTCTCTTGGAAAATAGCCATATCAGCTTCTAGGGTATTTAAAAGCATCACAATGATTCACGGTCCACTATAATGACCAAACACTGTTGCTTTTTTTATAATTTGTTTTGGGGAAAGGAACTCACATTTTTTTGGCGTAAGTGCAAAACGTGTGTTGTAACACCGAAACAATGGTGGAAATTTATAAATGACATAAGTGCGAAACGATGTAAGCCGAAGTGACGTAAGTCGGGGTCTTACTGTATTCGTAAGGCAATATAAGGCCCCTTACGTTGACAAAGAAGCCTATAGGCTCAAGCTGTTGGAGCTTGAACGTGCAGGGATAATCCAAGCAAGCAAAAGTCTCTGGAACTATCCGGTGCATGTGGTACCGAAGAAGAACGGAGAGGTCCACATCCCCTCGACCTGAGACAGGTAAACCTATGAATCAGTCCGGTGGACTTCCCTGCGCCTGTCATCAAAGACATTCTGGAAGAGTTGCGGGGGCATAGATTCTTCTCTGTGCTTGACCTAAATAATGGATATTTACAGATTCCATTGGCCGAGTCACTGAGAGAATACTATGCCTTCCATTCTCCCTGGGGAAAATTCATTATTGTATTGATAAGACACAGCCTGTATTCGTAAGGCAGTATAAGGTTCCCCACGTTTGCAAAGAAGCTTATAGGCTCAAGTTGTTGGAGCTTGAACGTGCGGGATAATCCAAGAAAGCAATAGTCCCTGGAACTCTCCAGTGCATGTGGTACCGAAGAAGAACGGAGAGGTCAGCATCACCCTCGACCTGAGACAGGTAAACCTGTGAACCAGTCCAGTAGGCTTCTCTGTGCCTGTCATCTAGGACATTCTGGAGGAGTTGCGGGGGCACAGATTCTTCTCGGTGCTCGACCTAAATAATGGATATTTCCAGATTCCCATTGGCTGAGAGTGCTATGCCTTCCAGCTTATTAGATTGCCCCAGGGAGGGAAGAACTCCAATATCTTTCTGCAGTATGTGGTGTCTGTTTTGCATGAAAAGATTGGTAGGGAGGACCACTCGTCCCTCGACGACATATTGATATCAACGTGCACTTTTGGGGAACATTTGGAGATGCTGAGATGGGTGTTCGGCAAGTTCCAGGAGAGGGGGTTGGTGATCAAACCAATGAAGTGCCAGTTTTGTTTGCCACTGGGCCAATATCTGGGGCACATGATATCTGCTGATGGTGCCAGCCCAGATCCGGAAAATGTGGCAGCCATAGAGTGATGAAAGAGCCACGGAATGTGCAGGAAGTACGGGGCCTGGTGGGCTCGTTGAACTTCTATTGCCTGTTTGTCCGTAGCCTGTCGGACATAATACTGCCTATCACGAATTTGACGAGGAAAGGGGTGAAGTTCCAATGGGGATCTGAGTGCCAACATGGTTTTGGCTTGGTTAAACCATTTTATCAAGGCACTGGTTCTCGTAGCCCCTGTTTACCAGAAACGATTTTTTTTTGTGACGGATGCATCCACCAATGTGATTGGGGCAGTGTTACAGCAAGATGTGGAGGGAGCCCTGCACCCAGTTGCATATTTTAGCCAAAAATTCAAAGGTGCCCAACTGTGGTACGCCGTAATTGAGGTGGCGGCCTTGGCCATCGTTAGAGCTGCAGCACAATTCCGGCACATCATTCTGGCTTTCCCCAACACCATCATGACCGACCAAGTGAAAGATTTCAACCAGAGGTTGCTAAGGTAGAATTCCAGCTGGCATATGAACATATTCTGGGGAGGCTCAGTGCTGTGCCAGATTTGTTGCCACACCAATGCGAGACGGTAGTGATAATTTGGAACAGCAGTGAGTGGCCTGCGAGGGTTAGGGAGCTCCAGGTACAAGCTCTATGGCTGAAAATTGTCATAGAGCAGGAAAACTGGGAGCAGGTGCTCCAGGATGGGGCTACCTTCAGCCATATGGAGCCATGCATTCTATTTGGAATGGCCTACAATGACCACAAACTCTTTGGATAGTGGATTTCTCAGTGGGTGAGATGGAACCTTTTATATTAGTCGTTGCCCCTTGAATGACTTACCGTAAATACTGTATTAAGCGCCCGGGCGCTTATTTGCAAAAATTCAGTGGACCCCAGGCACTTAATGCAGGCAGGCCGGTATTACAGGTCCGGCGCTTATAAAATACTGCAAAACTGTGATGGATACTATTATGCAAAATTCTCGCCCTTCTCCTTCATCTTTTCTAAAGTATTCTGCTGTGTGTTCCATTCCCATTAGGATCAATGCTAAACTGTTTGGCTGTAGCCTCTGTAGAATGGTTTTCAGCCTACTTTACTGCTACGAGATTAAAATTGATGCTATAACTGAAGTTTTCATTTTTCATCAGCTATGTTGCTTGACTGAATCCAAAATTAAAAGCAAGAATTATAAGACAATCATGCTGGTAACTAATTTCCGGTTTAGCAGTGGCATTTGGGAAAGCAAACATTTTCATAATAAAGCAGCAAGAGAAGAAAAATCCACGAAACGAACTAAAATAAGCGCCCGGGCGGTTATTGAAGGTCCGGCGCTTATTTGCAAAAATTCAGCGGACCCTCAGGCGCTTAATGCAGGCAGGCCGGTTTTTCAGGTCCGGCGCTAAATACAGTATTTACGGCATTCGCAGTCCCTTTTATCTTTTGCCATAAGTTTCTTCAATGCTAAGTAACAGACAAGTTTACGGATTTTTTTGTGGGTTACACCATTGGTGTAACTAATTTAATGAAGCATTTGTTGGCTCTCTCTTGCTGTAGAGGGACATTAGATGAATCTAGAGGTGTTATTGTTAAGAAATTCACTGGGTTCCGTATGAGCCACATAATTGAGCTCATCTGTAAAGCTGGGCATTAGACTTCTGCTCTGGCTGTCGGGCCACAGGCCCAGTAGGAATCATAAGAACTCCACAACTGTCTGGTATTGTGGTTTGCATCAGTTTATGATGCTGCAACTTACTTGCCCTCCAGCATGCCACTCAGGGGAACACTGACTGCAGTGAACACCCAGCTGCCCTGGAATTATTAGGGGTGGTAGGCAACCTGCAATGAACACTTAGTGTTGTGGGGTAGGCAACCTCGTAGTTGATATTGTTGGTGGAGGTTACGGTGCTCCTCTTCCGGGAATTAAAAGGAGCACGTGACATTCTCCTCTCATTGCATTTTGTTTGTGAGTCTGGCTTGGAAACCAGTGCATTTGTTGTTGTGTGAGTTGCAGCAGATCTGCACCTCAGATGGCGATTATAGATCATAGTAGTGTTGTGTGTTGTGCCCAAAGAGTGAGCCATATGTGAATGCTGACTTATAGTCGTAGGAGGTTGGAAGGGTTGTTGCATGCTCATGCATTAGTTCCGTGAGTATAAGGCTGAATACTTAGTATAAATAGTTGTTTGTTAGTTTACAGTGAATGTTTTCCATGAGGTACATAAACAATGTTTGTTAACCTTGTTTGTTTTTAATATGGCCCCAAAACCTGTATTTTGATTAAGAAATTTTTGGAATTAAAGGCATATTTTTCTTACGATCGTGCATGTGTGGTTCATTGTCCCATTAATTAGCAAGTCCACCCTAATTAACGAGTCCCCACGCAGGCAGTCAGTTCACCAGACTGAATCCAGTTTGGCCCCGCGTGGGATGGTGCAAATCGATTAGCTGCTAAGGTTGATACTAAAAGACAATATAATCTTCGTGGTAGTAAGGGTCCATGTTGTGTATAACTATAGAATAATGGTAACCAGTTCTTAAATGCAACAATTTAAATTTATTCCAGACTAATTTCGGTATTTAACCATCTTCGGTGGATTAATATGTGGGCTACAACTGAATGCATGGAAATACCAGCTTATGAAATGGGCAGGGTCCCTTCTCAGTCATTTCATTGGTAGGACTATGACCAATCAAGTGGAGAGAAGGGATTTGCTGTACAAAATTCGAAAGTGATGATTCATACATATGATAATTAAGCAGAATAACAAGGTTGTGAACCACAGTAACAGGAAATGTAATAATTGAATAAATTGGAAACAAAATAAAATGTACTGCTGCCCCTATATGTCGCGAATGTTGGGAGCCAAGATTTCACCGCCTGTGACATAGCTAGTTTTTTTGTACAGCAACAGAAAGTGCCACTGGCCGCGACTTATCTGATATTGCGACATAGCCAATCGTGACTTAGAGGGCCAGCAGTGCACTAAAAAGATATAAAACAAAGCAATAAAAAATATCAGACTGCTGGATACGACGTTGGTAATTTTCTATTTAGCTTTCTATGCTGATTGTCTTTGATTCTGTTCAAGCTCGTCTCTATTCCTTTTTACAATGGGGCCATTTCATTGTTGATTTGAATGTTATTGAGTTAGTTTCCTTCTAGACTTTTCGCTAGCTGTATTTCTAAGTTTTCCATCGTCTCTATTTTCTTTGTGTCACTACATTAATTTACTATTTTCATCGCATCTTCGATTTTGCCGAACTGGTGTTTCTTACTTACCATCTGTCGGCATTGTTTGATTTGCTTGGATTGAACTTGATAACGGTATAAAGAACACACGGCCACTATAGCGAAACTTGTCTGGAATAAATTTAAATTGTTGCATTTAAGAACTGGTTACCATTAATCTACAATATAATTTATTTCATATTAACTATAACCTTTTGACCTCTCCATCCTTTCCAGATTTCCATTCCAGATCTTGTCTTCCCCCATTTTGTGTTTCAAATATCTATGCCATTCGTCCATTCTAAACTCCATACAAAAAAAAAATAAAAAAATAATAAAACTCCGTTTCATGTGAAAAGGCATTCCACTAAAAAGCTTCAAGGATTCACATCGAAATGGGAACCATTGTGTAAAAGTGACTATTTATTGAGATGCTTCAATATAGTTTCCATGAAGTTTCTATTTATAGACTCTTATTGACAGATGGCTTATTTCTTTTAATTGAGTTAGCTAAGAAATCATCTCTCTAGATTCAGATAACTGCAAATAAAAAAAAAAGAGTAATAAAGAGGAAATATTAAAAATACAGAATAATCATTAAACTTCTTGCATTGTCGAATCACCAAAACAGCGATTGTTAACTCTCTAAACCCAGAAAATAGTAAAAATAAGACTGGCTAACTTCCTTGAACCTTAAAAGGGTTAAATTAATATAACAAGCTTGGCAGTGAGTGATAATAATAATAATAATAATTATAAAACGCCTTTTGGGAGTTACCAGGGTATACATTGATCCTAACGTTTTTTCTGCCACTAGGGTTATTTTGCAAAAGCCTATCAACACTAAATTTAAACCACACTTACACAAAATCTTACAGAAAGCCACAGTCCTAAACACTTGTCACATAGTAAGAGAATTCCTCCATCCAAACATCAATACTCCCAAGAGCACGTAATTTTTTCCCCCTTTATTGCAATAAGAGTCCCTTGGGCTTGGCCCTCTCTTGGGTCTGCCTCTAGGTCTTGGCTTCCGAGCTTGATGGGAGTTTGGTTTCCCTAAACAGTAATAATAATTTATTAATTTTAATTTTAATTTATTCAGATCAGAATGTACAAGCAAATACAAACTGCCCCTACAGGTGATAAAACCCAAGCGGGGGAAGGAATCAAAAGAAAAAAATTATATTTCGGAACAAATAAATCAAAATCAAATATTTAAAATCTTAAAAATAGAATTGGTTTGGTCATTAAAAATGCCTACATCTTTATGAGAAAGGATTTTATTATACAAAGTAACAATAATAATGAAGGAGTAATCTCACCAATATTTGTCCTCTTACTAGGAGTTATTAAAGTAAGACACTTATGACGACTTTTTCTAGGAACTGACAGCCTGATAGATGACAGAACCTCGGGCATCCAAACTGCCCCAGAAACAATCCTCTTAAGGACATTAAGAAAAATATTACCAATGATATTAGAAAGAGTAAACACATTTATAAATTCCATATTGAGATCATGCTTGTTATATTTTTTTGAGAGAAAATTTAAAAATGCAAGAAATTTCTTTTGTAGGAGTAAAAAGTTTTGAGTTTGATGAGTAAACCAAATTAACACACCATATGTAACTTTAGGAACTACAATAGAAATAAATAACTTTATGATAGTTAATGGATTTTTGAAAAATGTGGTAAGCCTTTTCAAGAGGCCAATTCTACGGGAGACATCTCTTATGATGTTATCAATATGCAGGGTAAAAGATAAATTATAATTAAATAAAATGCCTAAATCTTTAACTTCATTCTTTTTCCCAATGATATCATGACCAATCTTGTAGTCAAAAATAAAATTTGTTACTTTCCTGGAGAAAGAAACCACGTGTGATTTGCTCGAGTTAAGACTTAATCCGTTCTATTTAGTTACTTACTTGATGACCAGGAGAGAATTGAGTCCAACGTTTCTTGCATTTTAATACAGTCTTACCAACTGTCAATGCACGAAAAAATTTTAAGATCGTCCACCTACATTAGAATTTGAACATCATTAGTTGGTAAAGAAGCTGTTAGGTCTGCAGAGTAGATATTGAATAGCAGCGGTCCCAGGGGAGAACCCTGAGGAACACCACTATTGATTTTACCAAATTTCCAGAAATTATTTACAGGATAAAGCATAAAATATCTATCAGTTAAAAAGGAGCGCATCCAGGATAGCATATATAATTGGAATCCCATAATCTCTAGTTTCTGGAGAAGAAGGTCAATATGAGCCTTATCAAAGGCTTTAGAATAATCCAAGTAAATTACATCCACTTGATGACGAGTATCAATAGCTTTCGAGAGGTAAGAAGTTACGCTGTGGATACGGTCACGGCACCGTGACTTGTCAGCGTTCACGATGGTCGTAAAAGGGAAGGGACGCGATGAAGGATAGAGCATGCACTTCGCACAGCGGATGTTCAATGATGAGCGAAACCACAGAATAAGAATGTTTCCATTATTAATCATTAATCATCCATTGCGCGAAGCGCATGCTCTATCCTTCTCCACATCACTTCCCTTTTTAGACCATCGTGAACGCTTACAAGCCACGGCGCCGTGACCGTATACACAGCGAAGAAGTTAACACAGCAAGATTAGTTTCGGTCGATCTGGCCTTGCGGAAGCCGTTGCTGAATATCAGCAAGATAAGGATCAACAAATTTTGAAAGATGCAACGAAAGTTTCGAGAATCTTTGCAGGAAAAGAGATAAGTGCAATAGGTCTATAATCTTTCAGTGTGTTTGGTTTCACAATTTTAGGGATAGGTAGAATAAAAATAGTCTTCCAATCGGTAGGATAAGTACCTTGCGACAGAGAGAGGTTTAAAAGGTCACATAAAGGGTTGCAAATCGCGTGAAGACAGCCCTTGAAAATATAGTCAGGAAAGCCGTAATAATTATAACATTTGGAGGCAGACATGGAGTTCCCAATAGAGAGTAATTCAGAAGTTGTCAAAGCGGGTGCATTAAATTTCACCTCCACTCTATCCCAGTATTTCGGAAGAATCTGAATGTTAACCTCAGTTATCTCATTACCTGCAAAATTCGACTGGAAATAGTCCAAAATATCTGTTTTCGATACTAATTCACCAATGCAACCTTGGCGGGAGCCATTACCGAAAAGCTTCTTGGTCATGCTCCAGAATGAGGCCAGAGAAGAGTTTAAAGAATTCTCGACACTTCTATAGTAAAGGTCATAATCAACTTTACAAGCATGTTTATAATTTTTTCTGAGTATTTTAAATTCATTATAATAATGGGGATCTTCAGTCTTTTTCCAAAGCCTATGCTTCGCAATCTTCAAGTGCCATAATTTGATAGTATCCTGGCGAATCCAGATAGTGAATCGGTGTAATTTATCATTTTTGCCAGTTTTGTTCGACTTTGGGACAAAAATGTTAATAGCATCCAAAATGGTATGAATAAGAAAATTCCATTTGTCATCTACACCATCTAAAGAGTAAAAATCATCCCAGTCATAAGTAGCAAGATAATTATAAAGACCAGAGTAGTCGCCTTTCCTAAAATTAAAAGGAGACCCATTCGAGTCGGTATAACGTTTCTGGAAGGCGGTGTTAACGCCAGAAATAAGGACAGGATGATAAACATCAGGTGACACTGGAAGTTTCTTACTTGCAGTACGCTAACATTAAAATTGGCGAACACCTTGTCTAGGGACTCCTATCTCGCATTAAGCACAAGATTGAAGTTTGAGAGACCCGTCTCGTTGCTCCAAAATGAGGTCGAGTGTTGCCGATGTTTAGCGTAAAATGAAGAGCTTGGGTAAATCTTATTGTCATCATAATTGAAGTCGCCCAGTATAAGAGTGTTACAATTACAGCTCAAAACAAATTCAGACAAGTCACTCAAGAAAGTGTCATAATCACCAGGAACGTGTTGGGTGGAACATAAGTCACTACAATGATTAAATCTTTTCTTCCTCTAAAGAGCCGAGAGTTGAAATTCATGGTTGATGGCGATCGAAGACGAACGGCTACCAGATCTATGCCATTGACAGTAGAGCTCAAAGGAATGGAGGAAGAGTCAAAATTATTGGGAATGGCAACTAAAACACCACCACCTAAGTTACCAGATTAATAATAATAATTCAATTCAATTCAAGTTTATTGCCGCTCAAACAGCACCAATGTGCCAAGACAGAATAGTAAGAGGTACACAAAACAAAAGATTAATTAATCTTGCAAATTGCCAAAAGGGTAATAAAGAGATAAGTAACACTAACAAACAGAGCAATATAATTTGACTGAAAATAAAATATACAATTGATTACAAATTGATTTAAAATAAGAAGTTAAATAATAATAAAAAATTGTAAAACATAGGCAACAATGCAGTGTTATGCAGAAAATGCAGATGGCATAGCAAAATAAAATAAATTAAAAAGGTAGTAAGATAAAATATGACTAAATACATGTACAAATAACAAAAGAAATGGAAATGCCAAACATTGAAAAGGAATTACAAAATAAAATTAGAATAAAACTTAAGATCTTTACATTATTTAAGGAAATAATTAAGTAATTAAAAAATATCAAAATCGGAATGGTACAGATTGTATTCATATTGGATCCTGTAGATCGTTGACCGTTGAGCATGGGCATGTTTATAAAGTGGCGGTTTGAAAAGTGCAGCAGATTGCCTATTTCGGCGAATAGGAGCATAGAAATGGAGACCTTGTACAAAGTCTGTGTTAATGGATCCTTTGATGATCTTCCGTAGAAAGGTCATATCTCTTTGGAGTCGGATGTCACGTAATGGTGTAAGGTGGTTGTCGTAATTAGGGAACTTTCGTTTGAGATACTGGAGGAAGATAGATTGCACTCTATCGAGAACTACAACCATTCCAGACCTCACTACAGTACATAAGCTGCGGGAGTGCAATACTTTTATAAAGTAACAGAAAAGTTTGGGGAGTAGAAAAAGTATGTCCGTGACGCATAATTGCCCCTGCACAACACAGAGCTTTAGTGCGTACATGGTTTATCTGCGGATTAAAAGTGAGCTTATCGTCAAGAATGACTCCAAGATCACGCATTTCATTGACAGTCTTAATAGTAGCATTGGTGACAGAAATGGGATTCGTTTTATTGGTAAAGGCAACGTGCGCACATTTTAAGTCATTAATGCTAAGCCCATTCTAATAATAATAATAATAATAATAATAATAATAATTTTTTGGTGATTTCTATTGCTGTGATTTTAAATTTATTACATACAATTTTAAAGTAAAAACATATTTTTTATTTCAAAGTAATAAAATGTGTTTTTAATTTTTTAACTTCGAATTAAGATTGGGAAAAAACTAAAAAAGAATAAATTCCTCTATCTGGAACAGAATTTCAAAAAATAAAAAATGAATATTCTTTTTGATACGTATTGTTGGTTTTTTTTTTTTTTGTTTTTTTTTATATTATTCTATAAAAAATTAGTTAAACTAATTTTTATATTTGGCATCAGAAAAAATTTTTTACTTATATTTTTGTGTGTGGGGAAAGTATCAGGGATCTCTTCAAGCATAGAAATATTTCTATGCTGGAAGAGGGTTCAATTGCCCGGGAGCAAGGAAGTTGAATAGTTTGTCCTGCTTGTGTCAGCTTCATGTGGGAAAATTACGGGCAGAATGGCAGTGTTCGTTAATTTATTCAAAATGGCTGCATGAGAAGTGAAGCCAAGTTTATAAAACCATCGAAATTAGTTTTCTACATATTATTCAGCGATATTTTCAAATATCCACAGATAAATAATTTTCTATAGGTTTTGCTGCGCACAATAATAAATAAATATTAATTTAATAAAATTTAAGTGGCATATAATACAGTAGAACCTTGTTTTAATGAACTCTGGTTTTACGAAATTCTTGATTTTTATGCTGAAATCCCAAATCCCGCCCCCCCCCCCTTCCTGTTAATTTCCATATGATAAGTTTTACGAAGTGTTTTTATGACAAAATTCGGATTTTACAAAGCTAGAATTTGTAATTGGTAATAAAAATTTTACTAAAAAAGTGAAAAATTTTTTGCATTAGTGGCCCTTTCGCATTTTTTCGTCTGGTTGGATTTTGACCTTTAAAAGAGGCCATTTGGCTTCTTATGTTATCGCTGTCGTGATCAATGATCAGCTGGTCTAGTTTCCGCCTTCGCCAATAGAGGCGCCATCGTCGCTCTTGGTCTGTCCAGTCAGGATACTCAACGACCATTTATGCAGCATCGCAGTGGCAGGGGTCGGTTTTGCTTGGCAGTCAATGTGGTTTCAATTTCTTCAGAACTCTCGACTCTCGATTTAATCGGGGCACTCTATTCCGTGATTTCAGACCAAGAATCTAGGATAAGATTATGATGATGATAGCGAATTTTTGAGGGGGTTAATCTTCACTGCCCGCACAATCACAAATGCCAGTCCTGCTCTCGGCCCTGCGGGCCTCACTGGTCACTGTTTTCCGTTACTCGAATGCCTTCGGCGTTCTGTCCATGACGTCCTCCTCCTGGGGCAAATTGCTGATATACAAGGACTGTTCAAAAAATACGTAGACTGACGTCATAAAACAAAATATACTTTATTCAGAAGTTACACATCTGGGCCCCCTTCAAAGTACTCTCCTCCCCGATGCACACACTTATCCCAATGGTGTTTCCACTTTTGGAAACAGTCCTGGAACGCTTCTTTTGTGATGTCCTTCAGCGCCTTCGTCGCATTTGCCTTTATGTCGGGAATCGTCTCAAATCTCCTTCCTTTCAAAGGTCTTTTGAGTTTGGGAAACAAGAAGAAGTCACAAGGAGCGAGGTCAGGTGAGTAGGGTGGGTGAGGAAGAACAGTGATCGAGTGTTTGGCCAAAAACTCTCGAGTTCTGAGGGCTGAATGGGCTGGAGCGTTGTCGTGATGAAACAACCAGTCACCTCTCGTCCACATTTCTGGCCTTTTCCACTCGTCCAGTGGCAGTTTTTCCGAGTTTAACACAAAATTTCACAGCAACTCTTTGCTCGTTCAAGTCAATCATTCTAAAACTCCGCCAAACGAAAAAAAACACACTTCACAAACAACCGCGTAGCTAATCAACCAATACTGATATTTGCAATCAAAAAACTGCCTTGTAATCAGCGGATCTGTCAGAAGATGGCGACACCAAGCGATTTTGATTGGGACCAACAGGGCCTGCGCAATTCAAACAGTCTACGTATTTTTTGAACAGACCTCGTATACCCCAACATATTTGGTTACAGGGGGCAGTTGGCTTCCCCCCGGCCGGTTACAGGAATCATGACAATTCAGTTTGCGGAATCAGTCATCGTGCGATTGTGCGGATAGTGTAGATTAACCTAACTGAAATGACAATATTTTTGATAGTTTTTTTGAATTTTCAAACTACTTAAAAAATGATATAAGTTCAAATTTGCATCAGACAACAATTTTAAAATATTTTCAAAACTTGAATAACTAACGTATAAGCCTATGTATATTAAAAATACTGCCTCAGTGCGTATTTCTTGTTTGTTTTTTTTTTGTTTGTTTTTTACGAAGTTTGGATTTTACAAATTAATGTTAATGGCCCCTTGAGATTCGTAAAAACAAGGTTCTACTGTAACATCTTGTTTGTTATTCAATCAAACATGGCAAAAGCTGGTAACGAAACAAACTATATCAACATCGATAGGCAGCCCATCGACAGGTATTTTTGATAGGCTCGAGTAAAGGTTGCACCCCGGTTTTTTACTCAAAATTGGGTACAAAATTTTGCGACTTATATAAAAATTTTTTATGTGTCATACTTCCTGGTATAATTACAACTTCACAATTAGCATTCTTAGCATGTTGTTTTACTTTTTCATGTAAATGCTCTCTCATAAAATTCAAAGTGAGCATTCCTCTTCTTTTCAATAAAGATTTTGGACGTTTACACTATAACATTATAGATATTTTTTATCCAGTCAGTCATCCATTCAGTTGTCATACCCATTAGCTTGGCTTAGGCAGTAAAGCCACCTGCCTACACATACCGAAACTTCCAGCAAAAAATAGAAGTGAAGTATCTTTTGTGCTTCTATTTTTATGCTGGAAGTATAGTCCTCATCCGATAAGTTAAACCTTGACCTTGAAGGGATAAAATTTATTCTATTGCTAAAATGGGAGGCAAGAGGATGGAAAAAAATCTGATGTAGTACAGGGAAGTACTAGTACTACATCAGATTTTTTTCCATCCTCTTGCCTCCCATTTTAGCAATAGAATAAATTTTATCCCTCCAAGGTCGAGGTTTAACTTATCGGATGACGACTATACAGAAAGCAGCAATGGCTTATGCAGTGAAGCCAACTGTTTTGTTTCTCGGGGCTAAATGTCCTATTCTAAGATGACCTCCCTTTTTTTACCCTCTAACTTTGGAAAAAAACCTCATCTTGATAAATATGATATATACACTGAGTGGCCAAATTATTATGACCACCCCCTTAATACAGTGTTGGGCCACCTTTCGCTCTTATTACAGCTTGCATTCTTTGGGGCATGGATTCTATGAGATGTTGGTAGGTTGCAGGAGGAATTTGAGACCAATTCTGAAGAACTGCACTTTCCAATTCATGCAGATTTGATGGTGCTGGATTCCGCTGCCCGATGGCCCGTTCGATCTCATCCCACAAATTCTCAGTGGGATTGAGATCTGGTGATTGTGCAGGCCAACGAAGCAAGGTAAACTGTCCGGCATGTTCCTCGAACCATCTGAGGACGATGCCAGCCTTCTGGCAAGGAGCATTGCCTGCTGGAAGTATCCATCCCCGTCAGAGTACACCATTAACATAACGGGATGTACTTGATCTGCGACAATACTTAAATAATCTTGGGCATGCAGAGGAATCAAAGGACCCAAACAATGCCAAGAAACATCCCCCAAACCATAATACTGCCTCCACCAGCTTGAAGTGTTGTGGCGATGCAGGTGGGGTCCATGCTTTCATGTTGTTTTCTCCATATTCTAACCCTGCCATCTGCATGATGCATTTGAAATCGTGACTCATCGGACCACATGACCCTTTTCCAGTCGTCTACTGTGCTCCTTGGCGAACCGGAGACGTCTGCTCTTGTTCAAGGCTGACAGTAGAGGCTTTCGAACTGGCCATGGGCTTCCATAGCCTAAACGGTGTAATGAGCGGCGAACAGTTCGTTCAGCGGCGGTCACAGTTTGTCCTTGATTAAGATTTGCCACTATTTGACGCACTGTTGCTCTTCTGTCGCCCTGGACAACTCTGGCCAATCTCCTTTCAGCTCGAGCATTGAGGAGCCTGTGACGACCACAGGCTTGACGTTGAGAGCCGGTTTTTTGCTTGGTAGTCCACTCTCTGTAAACATTAATAACTGCTGCTCTTGAACACTTCACAAGTTCAGCTGTTTTGCTGATACTGGTTCCAACACTGCACGTGCCGACGATCATCCCACGTTCAAACTCAGTTAAATCACGTTTTTTGCCCATATCGTCGCAAAAAACAGTGCAACTGATGGTTCACCTCACCTGCATTCCCTTTTTATAGCTATCTAGTCCTCTAGCGGCAGCACTGTGACACAATAGCTCATTTGCCTAAAACTGCCAGGTGGTCATAATAATTTGACCACTCAGTGTAGACCCAAATAAAGAAAAACAACGTTAAGCATCTGTAGAGCCAATTTATACCTGCAGAATAAATGAAGCAGTCATAATCTAAATGGAAAGAAACATTTAATCATATTTTAATATTATTTGATTGTTTGTTTTTTTGTTTGTTTTTAACAAATACACGCATTGTTAGAGTAAAAATGTTTCAGTAGGTGAATATTAATTTTTTCTTTCTTTATTTTAATTTTTTTTTTATTCTACATATAATGTAAAATAATTTTGGCATGCTGCATCCTGTCTATCTTAACATCAAATTGTATACAGTGGAGCCTCCGTATAGCGAAACACAAGGGACCGGCAAAATCATTTCGTTATATAAATATATTTGTTGCATGGAGGTGGTGTTAAAATATGCATAATTTTTACGTGTAAATTGTTGAAAATTATATTTATATATGAGGGTTGGTCGAAAAGTAATGCCTACATGACTGTAACTTTTTTATTTGTTAACAGAGTTTCAAAATTCTAATTATACATGATACTTACAGTTGTCCTCTACGTAATGCACTATTCACTCTTCGACGTAATCCCCATCCCTTTCTACGCACTGCATCAAAGCGTGACTAGTCGGGTGAACCAACACCTAGAAAGAAAGCCAAACAACTGAAACGTCATCCATTGTTACATCATCATATTTCAATCATCGTTAATCGTATTTCCACCAATAATAAGCCCTAAATTTGGTCGACTTATGATGATGTAACAATGTATGACATTTCAGTTGTTTGGCTCTCTTTCTAGAAGGTGTTGGGTGAACCCGTCGAAAAGGAGTTCTGGGGTGCGTTGACATGAGGATTGAATGGCATCTTTCACCTCGTCATCAGAATGCAATTCATGTCCTTTAAGGTGCTCTTTCTTCTTTGGGAAGTGATGAAAGTTGCAAGGTGCAAAGACTTTCATCTTTGAACTGCAGTTTTTCATCTGAGTTTGTGTGGGCGGGCGTTATCATGCTGCAGAAGAGGGTTCAAAGCTCCCATTAAATTCTAGTGTCGACAACAACCACGGAATACATCTCCGATGGGCTCACCCGACTAGTCACGCATTGGTACAATGTGTGGAAAGGGATGGGGACACTGTCGAAAAGTGAATAGTGCATTACATAGAGGACAAATGTAAGTATCAGTAAAAAAAAAAGAAAATTTTGAAAATCTATTAACAAATAAAAAGTTACTGCCGTGGAGGCATTATTTTTCGACCAACCCTCGTATATATTTTAGTGTTTATATATATAAATTTAGTATTTTATATTATTTTGAATGCTTCTTAACATTAAGAAAAAACTTTTTTGATACTTGACATCATTGCTATTTAAAATCATGCAGGTTGCCATTGCTGAAAAATTTGTTTGGATCGCGATTATTTTTTCTGAAATAGTTAGAATTTGAAAGCAGAACGAACTGAAAACAATATAGTAATACGTATTTTACGGAAAAATGCCGACAGAACATATCCATAAGCATGTATATTAAACTGCAACTAACATCAAATTTTTGATTCTATAAGATTAAGTGAATAATTAAATAAAACTGCATAATTGCAAAATGTATAATTTAATTTCGAAAACTTTTATTATTTATTTAATAAAATGAACAAATATTCGCTATATACTGAAGGCCACGAAAAACATCTTGAACTATAGGGGGGGATTGATGACGTCATATGAGCGAAAGGAGTCTCCAGTCCTGCAGTCATTAACGCTAAAGCCTCCTCATTCATTCAAACAAGGTCAATCTGAGTTCAACATGAAAAAGTTCTCAAGAAAAATGTTTCAGCCTTGCAGTCTCTATGACCCCTTTCTTGTCAACTAAATAGTTTCCCAAAACGAAGTAATGTGGAATTCTGTGGGAGCACGTGCAATGTCAATGGCAACTATAAAGATTCAACCAGACCCATTTTCAAGGCAACTCAATTGTTGAATCAATAGGATATAGAAGAGGGGAAAGGGCACACTGGTGATGATTCCGTTGCTCTGAACTAAAATTATAAAAAATTATCACCCGTTAACTTCTATAAGTACTGCAGTTTTATTTTTTCTGGGAATTTTTTCAGACTAATTTTGCTGTAACATCTTTTTTTCAAATCTCATAAAAATGTCAATTTACATAGAGCTGTTTATTAGTGAAATCGAAAAACGACCTGCTCTTTATTGATTTTAAGTTAAAAGAATACTCAGATAGGTAAAACTCTTAGACAAATTATGAACAGAAATATGCAAACAGTTTATTCAAGAATTGGAATAAGATAGGCTATATATAATTTTTTTTTATTTTTATATTTTTTAACTACAGGAAATTCGTTTTGTGTATCTT
>JAHWFO010080620.1:1479925-1501757 GCA_023313115.1 Rhysida immarginata | reverse complement strand
TTTATGTTTTTGAACTACAGAAAATTCATTTCGCGCATCTTCCCCCCTTAAACGATGTAGGCATGTGTTTGTGTATGTGGTAAGGAAAAAGTGTCAGGGTACTCCCCAGGCTCTTTTTAACGGGCGCGCCGCCCGGTTGATTTTGGCGTCGGCCCAGCTGAATACACGAAAAACTGCACAACACTGCATAATACTTTATTTGTTTTTGTTTTTAATTTTTGTTCGCCCGGTTATTTTAGCTTACAGCCCACCTGATAAAATTTTCTGGGGAGAACACTGAGTATAGTAGTCTCATTGAGGTTGTATATATCAGTTCGTTGGGCGGGGGTCCGGTGAACACAGCCCCTCAGTCTTTAAAAAATAAAATCACTTTCCTTAGTCACATGATCAGTCATCGCACGATGTGCAGAAGTGAACTTTAACCAGTATTTATAATTAGATATATTTATGGGCACCGATTCTTCCCGATCGTAAGAGAAATTGACACTGGTGGAGAGTGAAATCATTACAACCAAAACTACATAAGAGAATGTTATAAACACACTATTAATATATAAACTGACGAGTTTAATAGTTAATCAATCAATAATAAGGCATGTTAACAAACCAATCGACAATTGATTAAATATGTAAATATGAATTTATTTTGTGTTATATATGTGCCCCTTATATATAATTGTCACTCATTGGGAAAGTTATAAAATATAAACAAAAGTAAAAAATGAGAAACAAGATGAGAGGCCACAGTTCATGTATAAATTGCTCACTTTTTAAATCTTGTAACTTACACTTGAACATTTGAAACCGTCACATATATTAATCAAATAATGAAAAATAAACTAAAATTCAAGTTTGTTGCAAATTTGAACCCGAATAACGCTAGTGCAACGAGGAAATTTCAATGTAAGTGGATCTCATTTTTTTATTTGGATTTTTCAAAATTAAGGATAGAAAATGATTGAAAAAGAAAAATGATGATGAGTTATTCTATGTTAGATAGCCAAGACAATTCTCCAGTGTGACGTCACGCCTAGCGGTGTAACGAAATGAGTTTTGAAAACTGATGTTAGAAAAATTATATTTAAAAAACTACTTAAGTTATCAAAATTTTACAAGTCTAATTAGAGTTAGTTGATGGTCCTTTGTTATAAAATAATCAAATTGATAGGTGATTTTTGGTGTCAGTTGCCCTTTGAGACCGACGAGTGTTTTTTCATTGGCCTTGGTAAAATTAGCATTTCATGTTATTAGAAAATGTTAATTGGCTTAAGCTTTCAATATAATAAATTCATAAATTTGAACAAATATGGAAGGTTTTAATATAAAAAAATTCTTTCGAGTTTCGACAGCTTTTACAGTAGTCCTCGTGCCAGTTCTCATAGAAAGTAAATTTTTAACATGCTCACACATAAATAATAATAATAATTATTAACTGGAGATGCTCTCCAAGCACAGGTAATGATATTTCGATTGAAAAATGGAAGGAAAAATTCTGCGACCTGGAATCGAAGCAGGAACCTCGACTATCATGGCCGACGCCTCTACCAAATGGGCTATCGCAGACACCTGGACAGCCAAGCTGTCCAGGTGTCTCGATCTGCGGGCCAGGTTCCCGTCTCCCATTGGGCTTTCAACCGTGACAACTTGGTTGTCTTTAAGATACCTTGAGACAGCTTGACTGTCCAGGTAGAGGCGTCGGCCATGATAGTCGAGGTTCCTGGTTCGAATCCAGGTCGCAGAATTTTTCCTTCCATTTTTCAATGGAAAAATCATGCCCACACATTTAAACTTCTCAGCATGCCACAATTATTGCTGTGTTGGGTAGTTGATTGGATAACATTTTTCTCGAGAACTTTTCATGTAAAATAAACCCGATTGGGCAGAGGTTGTGATGTAAAAAGTTGTTTTGAACTTCACTCGTTGGTTGTTCGCAATAATTTATTCGCAATAATTTCGTTTGTGGGCTGTTGGGTCATACTAAGTGCGGGAACAAAATTTTGTAATAAAGAGCTAAATATACCTTAAAATTTATTGTCTGGACCGAAAAATCCATATGTTATATGGATACTTACGCTATAAAGATTTTGCAGGGATCACAGAAAAATTATGTTATAGAGATAATTTCACTATATCGACGTTCGTTTTACAGAGGTTCTACTGTATAGGTATAATAGATAAAATAACCAATAAAACTGTGAATACTCACTAATCAGAAAAAAGAAAGGAGACAACGCAGCAGTTGTCCAATAAAATACTCTTGTGCATTGTCTTCTTCCCTTCTTCTGGTTTGTATATAGGCAGGCTTTATCTAAGATATGAAAAACTTCTTGATGTTTGTTTGTTAAAAATGCAAAATAAATAAATTACAGTAATGAATTATTTTTTGTTTATTTATTTATTTATTTATTTATTTATTTATTTATTTATTTTTAATCTCACCGTTTTCTTTATTTTTGTGTAGCAAGTTATACGGAATTGTGCAGGGAAGCAGAGTCCCTTGTTGGGGCAAACATCTCATCATAGCAAACAGGGAACTTTATACCTTATAGCAGCTCACCTAATGCACAGATTAGGACCACTGTTAGTAAGTTATTAAAAACTGCTTTAAAATTTTCTTTTAAATAATTTTCAGTTCTTCTTATCCTTTATTTTTCACTTGCTTTTAAATAAAATATATCCTGAATATGAGGTTTATAAATAAAGTAATGGCTATATTAATGTAATAATAGAAGGCAGCATACTTGACCATGTAGAGTGATGGAGGTTTTTGTTGTCATCAATGTGAATGCATGCACTTGAATTGAGGTAAACTGTCAATGCAGAATATTACTGATCCTTTCTTCAACACTAATTGCATCTGATCAAAAAGTCTAAGCACCTACATTTCAAGTAACATTGTCAAATGCTGAAATTAGTGAAAACAGTTTTGTGCAAATGGAGATCTTGGAACATCTTCCTTATTCACCAGATATGTCTTCTTGACTCTAAAATTTACCTTAGGAGTATATGGTACTGTGATGTGGAATCAATATAATTAGCAATAGAGCTCTTTATCAATGCTCTCAGCAAAACTGTGTTTTGATGGAATCCTACAGTTCCCACATATTTCTCTATTGTAAAAGAAAATATCTTGTGATGAGATTTTTACCAACAGACTTTTCATGTATGCATGCGCTGACCTGTGACTTCATCCTGCGACGCTTGTAACAATACTAAAACACATGACTATTTTGTTGAGTTAGTATGATGATCGTGATAGAACTGGAAAAAAAAAATATCACAATGTAAAAAAGTTATATAAAATGTGACAAATACAGGGCAAGTCAAAATGATGGACCCAATTTCAGAAATTTACTCTGTGAAATCTAATGAACAGGTGTTCTATGTGAGTGCCTTGTGTAACCTGACACATATCAAGCCAATAGTCAACCTTTCGTAGCATGTTGCGGTCAATATCAGCAATGGCTGCAGCGATGCAGGCACGCAGGTCATCCAATGTTGGCAATAGTGGTATGTACAGTTCATTCCAAAAGCGTTTTCACTTAGGTGAACGATGTTCGGCTTCCTTGAATTACATTAAATCAGTGAGATTAATCGTTCCAGGCAAGAAGTCGAGTTTGAATTACGTTGGACAATGCCATTTAATTTTTCTTAGCAACAGGGATAGGTAAGCATAATGAGTGACGTCAAACTCTTTTAATTGAAATCTGATTTTGAGCCTTTATTAGGAATTTTTTTGTATATTATTAATATATCAATGTATATTATTATTATTTTAGCAGAAATGCTGTATAATGACGTGAAAATACATGAGGAAGTAAGCGATAAGTTGGCAAAGCACGCTCAACAATATAATGGCGAATGCACGAATTAAATTACTTAGATGTTTTTCATGAAATAATCAGTAGTAGAAAATTAACTTTAAGTTTGCTGCACATTTAACAAAATTATAATATTTATTTATTTATTTATTTATTTATTTATTTATTTATTTGTGTTAGAAAAATACAGTTCCATTAGTGCCCAACGAGGCCAGCATGGTGATAAACCAGCAAGTTAGGCCAAGTGGGCACAGTTCTGACTAATATAAAGAAACAAAAATTGGATATTAAATAGATTAGATAATCAAACTGTTACAATAAACCAAAACAGGCCAAATTAAACCGAACAAAACCAGTAGAGAGGCCAAAAATCGGATACAAAAAACGGTAATATATTAATTTAAAACTGACACTTGATGACAATGATGGCAACCACACGAGAGACCAAAAAAGGGCTCCTATAGGGCCATATACATAATAATGAATTACAAAAATATCAATAAACTGTGTAATCTAGGGCAGAGCTTGAAGTAAAGTGGAAATTCAGAAAAACATTGACAGAATACTAACAAGTTGAAAAGATACTAATAAGCAAGCTTCGCATTTAGTGATATAAGAACAAAAAATTCGTAAAGCTCTTCGAAACGAAGGGAAAGAACAAGTGAACGTATCGCCGGAGGCAGAAAAGCCCAACATTTTATGCCGATGTGGGAAACACTTCTGTTGAGATAGTTTAGTTGTGATACTTGAACCCATATCTCTTTAGTAAAACGAGTATTATGGTTATGGCTGTCAGGATTATGCCAAATCTTTATAGGGGTTGTAAGCAATAACAGAGAGTTAATTGATTTGTAAATAAATGAACACACAGACAGAAAATAAACTTGATATATAGTAAGTATCTGCAAAGAAGGAAAATAATGGGACACAGAGGAAGATCGTGGTAGGTGCAATAGAGTGCGAAGAAACCATTTTGTAATTTTGATATATGAGTAAGATTAAACGTTGAGGTAAAACCCCAAAACATTACACCGAAGCACAGCGTTGAGTGTATCCACGAAAAGTAAAGCAAAAGTAGGATATTAGGGGGAAGAAAGTGAAGTCTGGAAAAAATACCTTGTTTTTAGTTAAGTTTCGATAATAATGTATCAAGCATCCCATGACAAGTCTGGAGATAGAGTAAGACCGAGATAAATAAACGTAGTTGTGGTAGGATTATTATACCATAATATATAATGTATAAATCTATTAAAGCATTTCATAGGGAATAGCTACCAATCTTTCGAAATGAAATACAGTATCTTCTGGGTTTATGCTTAAAAAATAACATATTGGCAAAAAAATGTATTCTCATCCATGACGGGGAAAAAATAATGTACAGCAATGCAGTATCTTGTATATGAAGAAAGCATATATTTATGCAGTATACAATATGCTGTTTACTATACGGTATATCGTAATGGCTTTCTTTTTCTTATAAAATTTATGGCGGCATGAACAATTTTGATATGAAAATATTACAGAATTTAAAAAGTAATACGTAAAAATATCAATGTTCGAAATTCAGAAAAAAATAAATAAATAAACTAATTATTTATTGATGAAAATAAGAAAGAAAATGCCACAGCTTGGATTCGAACCGGGAAACTTCAGCTCTTCAAAAGTTCCCAGATTGAATTCAGCCTGTGGAGTTTTCGTTCATATTTTCATCAATAATTTAAACATCTCATGTTTTACGTATAATAACCCTCTTCCAACATTCTTGAGATATTCTTAAGTATTTATTGCTTTGTTTTTAATAAGTGCATTAAATATTTCATCTGCAAAGTTGATCTTACTGAAATAAAAAGCAGCGATTAATCTTTTCATTTAAAACTACTGTAATTCGCCCACACCAGTCATAAACCTCATCCCTCTGGACGGCCATGTCCAATTTAATCTTCTACGACGTTCGTTCAAACCACTAGACTTTATAACCGATCAAGTTCGCTTAGTTCAACTCCTGCCAAGCAAGTGAAAACACTTTTGGAATGAACTGTACACATGATCCTTTACAAACCCCCACAGGAAGAAACCACATGGGGTCAAGCACACAGAACGATCTTTGTTCTCCAGTCAAAGCCATTTTCTTTAACCGTTTGCATCTGATCCTTTGCAGTAGAAAGTGAAAACGGTATGTGGAAACTAAACTGTGAAAGTTAACCTTTCAAAGCACACATCTCACATTACAATAAGTTCATTAAACATCACAATAAATGCCTGAGATCAGGTCATCATTTTGACTTGCCCTGTACATAAAATAAAAGGAAAAAAAGAGGTTAAGAAAACAAGAAGAGAGGGTAGTTGGGCAGTGAAAGTCAATTCACTTAGGAATGAGCGATCTGAGTTCTTTATTATAGAGATATTGCAATCTGCTTCAAAAACCGTAATACACATCTTTTTCTGCACATACTGTGTTGCATTCTTTTGTTTAGATGATGCTTCAGGAGAAAACAATTTCGGCTTTTTAACTTGATCTTAGCACCAATTGAAGACTTGTTTTTGATATTTTTGAAATTATTGCTGATATTCAAAATGCCACTCTTAGATATGTATATTTAATTTTGTATTCCTTTTACTCGTAAGTATATTGGAAACAGATCCTAGTAGTCTTATCATGTGTATAGTAAATAGTGACGATTGAAAAATTTTTGATGCTTTTAATGTTTGTTAAATTATTTTTAATATGCTACACATTAATAGACTTGAATGTTTGATGAATAATTTCATTTCTTATTTAAATTATTACATATGGACATGCATATGTTTTTAATAATTTAATTCCATTCCATTAAGCTTCATGTGAATTTCGTTTTCCTAGAATATGCTTTAAAAATTTCTATCAAAAGATTTGTTGATTAATTAGAAAGCAGAAAGGAGAGAGGGAGAGAGAGAGAGGGGGGGGGGACTGTGACATCCGTTGAAACTGGTCATTATGATGTCACCTGTCAATAGCCATTGCTGTTTTTGCAGTACTCTGATTCAGAGGGTGTACTTTTCATGTTTGCTATGGGAGAATTCAAAAATGCCAAGTCTCTATACATAATGCCTCTGGGAGCGATGGAAGGAAAGATGCCAACAAGCTGTGCATAGTGTGTTCGGTGGCAAGGCAGCATCATGGCGTTTAAAATGACAGCATATAATCACTATGTGTATATACAATAACCATCAATCAATGACATCAATAACCATCTACAAATGGTGGATTGGTGTGTACTTGACATAATGGATTTACACTCTGCTGTGACTCATTTCTATAACACTCTTTACAACATCATAAACAAATTTGTCCCCAAATTTAGGATCAAAAATCAGACCTTTCCCAAATGATTTTCCCCTGAACTTATTAAATACCTTATTATTAGAAAGAAAGCCACCCATTACAAGTACAAGACCACTAATACGGCTGCAGACTATGTTCATTTTTCTAACCTTAGATCTCAGTGTAAGTCTCTAGCCAAATCTTGCTATAACAAGTATATTGCTTCTATCGAATCCAATATTACATCTAGCATGAAGCCCCTTTGGAACTTCATCAACTCAAGGAAATCGACAGATGAACTACCATCATATATGAGCTATAATGACTATTTGACATTGTAAATTTATTCTCCAAGTACTTTGCTAGTGTCTAGGATAATACCAAAGTAGATCTTAGTGACCATATATTCGACTATCCTAATGAAGTAGATTTATCTTGTGTGAGCATCAACTCCACTGAACTGGAAAACAAACTGAAGGCAATAGACCCAAACAAATCTTCTAGCTCCGATAATATTCACCCTTTATTTGTGTTCACTTGTGCTTCAGCCCTATCCTTACTCCTATTGATCATTTTCAATAAGTCCCTCAC
Organism: Rhysida immarginata; assembly: GCA_023313115.1. NCBI lineage: Eukaryota > Metazoa > Arthropoda > Chilopoda > Scolopendromorpha > Scolopendridae > Rhysida > Rhysida immarginata. The sequence continues at coordinate 1,494,044 of JAHWFO010080620.1, read as the reverse complement.
TACTGGCACCTTTCCTGAATTTCGGAAAAACAGTTTCATCATTCCCATCTATAAATCGGGGGATAAAGGTAATGTGGCTAGCTATCATCCTATTACAAGTCCACAATTCCAAAAATCTTTGAGTCCATTATCCTGGACAAAATACAGGGGTTTTTTAAGCATGTTATTATGCCATGCCAACATGGTTTCTCTTTGGGCAAGTCAGTAACCACTATGTTAAACTTAATGATAAATAAATACTCTTTAACCACAACAAAGTTTAAATTGAAATAATACAACCTGGTAAATCTGGAAGCGCTTTTCGAATGCCCTGCATTCATCATTCAGCAGTCTGAAGTCGATACTCGAGGAAGCCTACAGCGAACTCGAGGAGGTCTGGAAGATCTGACTTTAGAATGAAAAAAGCTGGGTATATATAATGAACGGAAAACCAATCAAAAAATTGGTCAACCAGATCAAAGTTAACGATTGGGTAGTTTGGAAGCCCATTTGATTAGAGATGATTCCTCTATTGGCCCCATGTCTGCGTTTAATAGCCGTTCTTTATCTCCACTGTGAATGGCTAAGCATTCGAAAGCGTCCAACAGGTACTTTTTATTTAACGATTTTATCAATTTAACATTTTGTAAAGAAAAATCATGGCCGGTTTCTATTGAATGTTTTGCTATTGATGATTGACCCCTTCTTCCGTATTTTCTGTGTCTAAGATGTTCCTTAAATCGAGTCTCTATATTCCGAAAAGCTTGCCCCAAATAAAACATCGGGCAATTTGAACAGGTTGCTTTGTAAATTCCTGATTTCTGTAGTGGTGGGATTCCGTCCTTTGGGTTTTGTAGAAAATTCTTGATCTGATTTGGATTGCTAAAAGACAGGGATAAATTAAAAGCTTTAAGAACTGAATTTAAACCTTTAATGTAAAACTTATTGTATGGTAACGAGATCGTTTTTCCAATTTCTTTGTTTCTGCTGAAGTTGGTAGTATCTTCTATAAACTTCTTGATTCTCCTCTTTCTGAGTAAATTTTTGATGGTGCTTTTGCTATAGCCGTTCAACTCCGTTCATTATATATACCCAGCGTTTTTCCTTCTAAAGTCAGATCTTCCAGACCTCCTCGAGTTCGCTGTAGGTTTCCTCGAGTATCGACTTCGGACTGCCGAATGATGAATGCAGGGCATTCGAAAAGCGCTTCCAGATTTACCAGGTTGTATTATTTCAACTTAATCTTTGTTGTGGTTAAAGAGTATTTATTTATCATTAAGTTTAACATATCTAATATCCACATAATCTTCATTATTTCTTTAACCACTAATTCAGTGTTTGCATCTACGCTGGAATAGAAGGGCCCGGCGCCCTTCCTTTTTTCAGTGCGCCCTGCCCTTTTTCAACGTGCCCTGTCCTTTCTGAGCGCACCCTGCCCGTTTTCGTTGGATCTATTTAAACTAACCATTATAATGTGCGCTTATGTCTCCGACTTGCCCTACTTTCAGACCAAATGTGTCCTAATTATTGTTCGTTTCCCTGCCCTGCCATATTGCTAGATGCAACTCTGCTAATTTGCTCATCTACAAAAAATATATTTTAGATAGCTTTGACAAACGCAAATAGGTAGACGCTATATACACGGATTTCTCAAAGGTATGTGATAAAGTTGATCACACCATCCTGTATGGAAAATTGAGAGCACTTGGCATAAGAGACTCTGTTTTGTCCTGGGTTTATAGTTATACAACATTCAGATGTCTATTCATCAAGCTTAAGGACACCATTTCTATTCCAATTTATGCAAGTAGTGGTGTGCCACAGGGCTCCCATCTAGGGCCACTTCTATTTCTGCTGTATGTAAATGACATAGGCAATGTACTGCTAGATGCACATTTCCTAATGTTTGTAGACGATTTAAAAATCTTCCGAATAATCAATGACGTCTCTGATTGCTCCAATCTGTAAAAATGTTTAAATGCTGTCATCTTATCTATTTGGTGTCATAAGAACAGAATGATGCTTAACAATAGTAAATATCTTTTAACAGAAATAAACATCCTGTATTATACACTTACTCAATAGAGGACACCAACCTAACGAAGGTTAAGATCTCTGATTTACGAGGGCGTTTTGAAAAGTAATGCCTCCATGGCTGTAATTTTTTTATTTCTTAACAGAGTTTCAAAATTCTAATTATACTGATACTTACATTTGTCCTCTATGTAATGCACTATTCACTTTTCGACATAGTCCCCATCCCTTTCCACGCATTCCCCATTGGAGAGGAATTCCGGAGTTGTTGTCGACACCAGGATTGAATGGCAGCGTTTATCTTGCCGTCAGAACCAACTCATGTCCCTTAAAGGGCTCTTTCTTCTTTGGGAAGCGGTGAAAGTGGCAAGGTGCAAAATCTTTCATCTTTGAACTTCAGTCATTCATCTTTGAACTGTAGGCGCTGCAACGCCTCTGGTGTGTGGCGACTCGTGTGCGGGCGGACATTATCGTACTCCAGAAGAGGGTACAAAGCTGCCATTCAATCTTGGTGTTGACAACAACTCTGGAATTCCTCTCCAACGGGTTCACCCAACTAGTCACGCATTGGCGCAACGCGTGGAAAGGGATGGGGACTATGTCGAAAAGTGAATAGTACATTACATAGAGGACAAATGTAAGTATCAGGTATAATTAGAATTTTGAAACTCTGTTAAGAAATAAAAAAATTACAGCCATGGAGGCATTACTTTTCAAAACACCCTCGAATCTTTGACTGCGAAATGACTTTTCCTTCTCATGTTGATTACATCCTAAAGAAATCATACCGAGCACTGGGCTTTTTTAACAGGCAACTGAGACCCTTCAAAAATGTGCAAACATTTAAGATTACCTATTGCACTCTTGTTCAACCTATTTTAGACTTTGTCATCTGGTCTCCTTACGAAATTAATTAAGGTGTGTCATATAAGTATAGGACCACCCATATTTTCCCTTGTCTGCAAGAAACAAAATAAAATAATTAAAACATTGTCACTGCATCAGATTCTCACAACTATTATTTATTGTCTCCAAAGAAAATAATGGAAAACAAACAACAACAAGAATAAGAATTTATAAAAATAGAAATTAAGCTGTCCCATAAGTATAGGACCAGCATCACTTAATGCCGTTTTTCGAGCAGAAAAATTAACAAAGCAGTGATTAATCAGTCAATAGATGACACTGGTGATTACCTAATAGGGTTGCCTCCACAAAAACTTTCAAGTAGCTGTAAACAAGCAACTTAAAAACAATGCCTCGTAACACCACCTTGTCAGACTATGAAAGGGGTCAAATTGATGCTTTGAAAGCTTCTGGAGTGAATGCACGAGGTATAGGAAAGGCTATTAGTCGATCATATAAAGCTGTACTTAATTATTTGAAAGCTGGTGCTCAGTATGGTCAGAAAAAGAGACTGGGAGACCTCAGAAGATGACTAATCGACAAAAAAGGGCGATTATTAAAATAATGAAAGACCCCACAACATCTTTGTGTGCGGTGGCCAATTCTGAAGATGTTCCAGTATCAAAATCAACTGTGCAACGGATTGTAAAGCAGGCATTATCTCTTGTGTACATGAAAAGAAAACAGCAACCTGCACTCCAACTGCACCACAAGCAGAAACGGTTGGCCTTTGCCCAGTCAGTGATGTTCTGGACAGAAGATTGGAAGAGAGGGGAGAAAAAATTCAATTTAGATGGGCCAGACGGTTGGCAATATTACTGGCATGACATCAGGAGGTCAGAAGAAATGTATTTCATATGGCAACAGGGAGGAGGATCACTTATGGTCTGGATTGGCTTCGGATGGAATGGTAGAACCAATTTAGCTATTGTTAGTGGAAGAATGAAGACTTCAGATTATCAAGATCTGCTTGAAATTCATCTTTTACCGTTTGGGGAGAAGATTGGAGCGAGCAGGTGGATTTTCCAGCAAGATAATGCCCCAGTTCACCGTGCAAACAGCACATATAAGTGGTTTTTAGCAAATTGGGTGCAAATTATGGACTGGCCTGCCCTATCTCCAGATATCAATCCAGTGGAAAATGTATGGGGCACTTTAGCCAGATCTGTTTATGCAGGTGGTAAACAGTACCACAATATAGAAGAATTAAAGTATGCTGTGTTGGATGCCTGGGAAGAAATTAATTCAGATAATCTGCAAAACCTGGTCACAACTATGCCAAACCGAATTTTCAAAAATATTGAAAAGGAGATGATTTATTGGGCAATAAGTGATGCTGGTCCTATACTTATGAGGCAGCTTAATTTCTATTTTTATAAATTCTCATTCTTGTTGTTTGTTTGTTCATTATTTTCTTTGGAAACAATAAATAATAGTTGTGAGAATCTGATACAGTGACAATGTTTTAATTATTTTATTTTGTTTCTTGCAGACAAGGGAAAATATGGGTGGTCCTATACATATGTGACGCACCTTATATAGATGCTGTAGAGGGTGTCCAAAAAAAATTCTTCAGACTAATCAATAGAAAAATCAATAATGTTTGTGATCCTAATTATGACTTTTTACTTAGTTCTGTTAAACTTGATACACTTGCTGTGAGGCGAATACATACTGAACTGCTTTTCCTTCATGACCTAGTTAACTCCAAAGTAGGCTGTCCTGGCTTACTTGAACATGTCCCGTTTAGCATTCCCGATCATAGAACCAGGAATACACCCTGCACCCATGCATAACCCGCACCCTTGTATACCCTGCACCCCTGTATACTATGCCGGGTATCCAATATACAGGGCTCAAAAAACTTCGACGTAATATTATATAAAGCAGAAAATTAATAAGTATAATTAATAATTTCAAACACTAAACTCAGTTAAAATTCATAAAAATTGTATTGGCAGTATAAAAAGTTCGAAGACAAAAAATGAGAAATGGATGAAGAATTTATTTTGCAGGAAAAGAAAAATCGAGCAGGAAATTCAACACAAAAGTTAGCAGATATCAGTCAGATGAAGTAAGCAACTGATAAATGAAAGCAAACTAGCATCTCTTTATATATGTAAACTATGAGTGCCAGAAGGGCTGTGATTGGTTGTTATTCGAACCAGGAAATATGAGCCAATAGAAATGCAGTCATGATAGGTAGAGATATCTTCAAGATTTATGATTTTTACTTAACAATATTTTAATTACAAAAAAAAATGTAACGATACAACTGCATAAAGTAAATATAAATTAAAGGTACACTGCTTTGCAATGAAATTGCCCCACCCACAAGGAGTTATCCGAGTGAGCTAAAAGTAGGTATACAGCAAGTGATACATCTGAACACACCTTTATTACGGTATGGAGCCAAGACGTGCACTCGTTTGTACAGGGTGTCCCAACGTAAAGCGGCATCAGTAGCGGCACCACCTCTAGTGGTGATGCATTGTTCCAGCTGCAGGTGTAGGTGATCATACAGGTGGCGAATGTCATCTTGGGGTATTTTTTGCCCAGGCCTGGTGAACCTGCCGTGTCAGGTCATGGAGATTGCAGGGTGATTGTAAACCTCGTCCCACCATGTCCCACACGTGCTCAATTGGCAATAGGTCTGGGGACCTCGCGGACCATGGCAGGCAGTTGACATCATACACACATGCCATGCTCATGTTTGCCATGTATGGTCTGGCGTTATCCTGCTGAAAGACTGCGCCGGGTATGGTGTGCAGAAAGGGCAGTAATACAGGCTGCAGAATCTCTGTGACATACCATGCGGCTGTCAGGGTACATTGGATGTGACGAAAGGTGATCGTAGCCGATGGCACCTCAGACCATGATCCCGGGTGTTGGTCTACAATGGCGATACCAGATGCATTGTTCATGGCATGTTCCAATGGTCTGCGCCAGACCCGTCCGAGTCTGTTGTCAGTGTCCATACAAAAGCGGGATTCATCATCGAAGACCACGGGTGCCATTCCATTCGCCAGCCCACTCGTTCACGACACCATTGTAGTTGTATCGTGCGGAGCTCGGGTGTCAAAGGAAGACACAACAATGGACGCCTGGCAGACATTTTCGCGGCGTGTAACCGGTGTGCTATTGTCGCTATTGACACTGGAGCAGTACCGAGAATAGTGATGTTGTCATGCAGTTGCTGCAGTTTGATGGTTCTGTCCGTTAGCGCTGTTCGCAGTATCCGCCTATCGGTACAAGCTGATGTGCTTCTCCGGGTCCCAGAGCCTGGTCTTCTGGCATGTGTGCCTTCCTCTCGCCATTGCCTCCAACATCGGCCTACCGACCATGCGTCCTGCGATAGCAATCCGTCTGGTTGACCATCCAGCCTCAGGGAGGCCAATAATCCGACCTCGTCAAAAGTCCGTTAATTGCGTGAATGGTTGTCGTTGTCGCAGCATTGAGACCATTGTGCAGATTACAGTACTGTACGTTCACGAGGCAGTTGCTTCCTCCCTACTGCATGGAACGTCTCGCACATGTGTCAACTGATGAGCATATACAGGCACCAAGACACCCTGTATCAACCCAAATGGTCATGTCGCGTGAACGTATATCTAATCGTTTACTAGTCGGAGGTAGACAACCCCCCCCCCCCCCACTAAATATAGATAAGGTTGGATAACTCCTTGTTGGTGGGGCAATTTCATTGCAAAGTAGTGTATTTAGGGATCAAAGATATTGTAATATTTATTTTAACTGAACAACACTTCAGAAATAAAATTATTTTTAACATTAAAAATACTGTATTTTATAAATACAAAAGTTCCACTTATTTCACAAAGTTTTTCTTATACAATTATATAGTAAAGAATTGTTGGCAAAAACAATATAAAGGAAAGTAAACGTCTTCACGTACATAATAGAAGGGGTTTAAAAGCTTTAACATTAAACTTTAAAGTGAACATTTAGTCAAAAAATTTTTTTGATATTTTACATCTAAGTCTAAAAACACTAGTCCGCGTGGAGAAAATTTAATATCTACCTTTATTTATTAATAAACAGCATTTTTAGACAAAAAATTATAGCCCATGGAGGCTGCCATCTTTCCCCGAATTTGCAAAGGAACACTGGAATTATGTGACGTCAGGTATGGCCTGTGCAAAACAAGGCCAACTATAGATGAGAACGCGCAACTGTAGCAGGTAATCCAGCTTTAATGAGGTTGAGCAGAGGCAGCGGAAGGGAGAAATAGAAGCCAAACTAGTGAAACCGTTTACATTCTAGTTTTTATGTCGCCTTTAGTTTTACAGTAACCATATTCAATGTTCAATGGATTATAAATATTAAGAATTACTTAGTTTTTTTCTCTTTGTTTTTGTAAAAATTAATTAATATCGCCAACTGGGTAAAAGTTAACAGTAATCTATTTTATCATTCGCTGTGTTTTGGGACTGTGATGGTGTCATACGTGTACTCATTGATGTGATGCTGAGAGGCAGCACCATTAATCTGAGGCATATGTGAACACATTAACCAAACTCAAGAAGCGCTTCCAGCGACTTGGACGCCATAACAACCCAGCTGATTGTTTGGTTCAATACGATAACGCTCTCCCTCACACCAGTTTAAGAACGTCGGAACACATCACGAAACAGGGTTGGATAGTGTTATCCCATCCACCCTACAGCCCTGACCTAGCACCCTCAGACTTTCACTTGTTTGGGCCATTGAAGAATGCCATCATGGAAGACATTTTGAGGATGACGAAGAGGTGATTCACACAGTGAATACATGGCTGCGTGAACAGAACAAGGACTGGTATCGATAGGGCATACACGCCTTGTTTCTTGCTGGAGGAAGGCCATAGAACAGGACGGAGATGATATGGGAAAATAATAAGTGTAGAAGAAACATCATTCTTTCGTGTCTATAAGTTTCATTGTGTTCAATAAATAATTGTTGAAGAAAAAAATTGTGGTGCATTACTTTCTGGGCTACCCTCGTACATCTACAAGAAAATTCATCCAAGAACATTAGACGAAAATATACAATGCAAGTAAAACATGTAACATAATGACATCAGTGGGTGTTGGCAAGCGAAGCAAGGTTTTGGCTGGTGGTAATATTGAAAGTATATAATTGTTATCTATACATACAGAGTGTCCCAAATTGATGTATACACTCTTTGAAACATTATATCCCAGCAACGAAATGAGATAGAAATATGTGCCATATAATGGCAGTATGTGTAATTTAACATTAAGCCTATTTTGTAATGTTGGTCATTGTGAGAGGGGAAATAAATATATTACAACAATGTTTGGTTTTACAAGGGACTTTTTTATTTATTAAGAAGTTTTTGATGATTGTTGCTAGTAGTAATTGTATTCAGCTGTGGCTGAAAAGGTAACAATTGTTTTCAGGGTATTGTTGTGGTCGCTCTTCTCGGAAGGGAAGCCGGAATTCGTTTACGTCAGCTCTTCGGAAAAGATCGCCCTTGAACATTGTTGATGTTGAGCAGTGAAGCTTGCTGTTTTTTAAATGTATGTGTTGTTGTTCGTTTTTGGCTCTGGCGGCGAGCAATGATGTGTGTCGGAAAGTGAAGATTAAGAGTTCTTGGTGTGTTGTTCTTGAGTTGAGAACTCACCGCGATCAGTTGTCGATCGTATGCGACAGCTTGATCATGTATCAGAACGATAGAATTGCTCTGTTATTTCATTATGCATTTTAATAATCTAGATGTGTCTGCGAGTAGCTGAATTTGTTCTTTGAGCGAACTGGCAAATTTGTCTTGTTGCTATTTATGTTAAATGGTCCCTAAAAACCATTGTGTTTAGCTTAGCGATTTTGTAGTCGCGAGGCAACGCTTCCCCGAGATACAGGTCTTGCCTTTCTGTGCTTGCACAAATATTGGTCCGTAAACATCATCATTCAAGATAAGAAAGCAAAATTTCCTGGATCGTTATAGCCCGATTGTGATTGTTCTGGATACAACAAGTTTGGATTTCCATATGGTGAGTGTTCCATTTTCTTTTTCTTCAGCACATCGTTCTCATGCGGTGTATTTCTACGCATTAAGACCCCCCGCCCCCATCGCGCTTAATTCTTATACAACCCATGGAATATGTTTTCTGTGCCAGTTCCTATGACATGATTTACACACGGAAAAGCTGATTGTTGTATTGTTTATGGCCCTAGCCCGTCCCTGTTGTGCTTATAACTGGTGTTAATTAGCGTGGACTGTACTCGGCCAGTTGACTCTAAAGCCCTCTTTTTAGCAATTGTTTGTACTCATTTCTGCAGTGCTGGCTATTGCCATGTTAACTGTATATTCTGAAATGAATCCGTTTCACAGGAGTGTAAGGCTGAGTGTTCTCGGAGACCAAAGCAGTGTGACTAAAGGAGAGGTATCTCAAGGTACACTGGAAGATTGCAGGAGTTGGCCAGCTATTGTTCAGGAGCTAACCCAATGCGAACCACTAATGTCTGCAGGTTCCTCGTCAAAAGAATGATTAGTACTGGCAGTGCAATTCATGAGGCAGATTGCAGATATTGAGGGTTTCTGTGCCCCTCCCGATGTAAATAAGTATTGTTAAAAGAGGCACGTGATGTTATTGTAACGGTGCCTGTTGAATTTGCAGGGTCTGGTAGACCCGAGATCACAGCATAAAATGGTGTTAAGATAACTCTACCAGAAGTCATTGCCTGAGGCTCCTCCCTGAACCTTGGCCGTGCTAGGTATCGCCTTGCTTGTAAATTTGTCATGATATGCACAACCCATAGATGACACGGCAGTGTTAAGCACTCTGCAACATATGTTGTTATCAGAGGAGCGTGGAGTTGGAGTGATTGATCCCAGCCTTGAGCCAGTAGTTGTGTCATGGGCATAGGGTCCAGATTCACGGTGGTTACCAGCAGTTGTTAGGCCCGCCTAGTGCAGTCATTTGTTATATTTTTGTGAATTATGCATACTATTTTGGCTCAAATATCAATTTATCGTTGAGGGTTAATCTAATTAGTTTACCAATTATTGCTATTCTGTTTCTTGGGGTTTTGAGTGCACTCACAATTTTATTCATAATATCTATTAGCATGTATTATTTTAAGGAAATTAAAGGTTATTCTTGCATGTTACGATTGCCTGACGAGTGATTTTTCTGATCCGAATAGCGCATCCAAACAACCCCGTGTTCGGTTCCGCAGGGTGTGTCCAGGAGACCCTGGAGGAATGCAGCTGGCAAAAATGTAAGGTTTGTTGTGTTTGATCCAGATGGCACTGGAAAAGCATAGCAACATGTTCATTGTTGTTCATTTGTTTATAAACCAAAATGGTGGCAAGACTTTCATTCGATGTGTACACGCCCACGTGCGGGAGAAAGACTTGTACTACAAGACCAGGGAGAAACAACTCTCCACGCAATGAGATACATGTTGTTGGACTCACTGGGGATGTTAGAAACTCAAAACAAGGAAGCAATACGGTGGTTGATTACTAAAAAATGTTTATTAAAAACTCCTCTTAAGAGAAAACATATAAAACAATTATATATAATCATTTGTCATACTCCCAATACTGTTGCTAATTAAAGAAAATGAAACTGAGGGCCCCGGGGCAAGCAAAATTATGGGAGCCCAACAATTGGGTGGATGACAATTCAGTGGACGATAGTTGGGTGAAGGACAATTCGGTGGACGCGACAATTCAGTGAATGTCAATTTGGTGGAAATGCAAATTCGATCAAGATTTTTAAATCACCGAAGAATTTTAGATATTTATAATTGACACATCTTTATTGCAATTACAAAGCAATTTGCTTCATTCATTTTATGTCGAAGTTACTTTTTACACGTGAATCTTTTATTTATTATTTATTAGTTTATAAAGAAATGAGCTTATTTCTTTATTATTTCTTATTTAATAAATCATTGTGTAATATGTGCAAAATTTTCTATCTAGCTTTATTGCTAAGAGTTCCATTATTCAATTAAAAATACTGTAATTCTTAAATTACTACTTAAGCTTGTTAAAATAGGCACAATCGGAATTGGGTAGACATATCTGTTATTTGACATTAATATAGCACTGTGATATCCCCCTACAGTCTGGTTTAATATAAAAAGGTGGTTGGAGAGGAGGACAGAGGACTGGCACGTGTTTGAAAGAACCGTCCCCAATGGAGACCGTTTGTGCGCATGTGTTTCCTTTGAGTGCAACTAAAACCTGATCGCACTGATCAAAGCATGCAGGCCAGCCAAGGAGATAGAATACAGCCAATACAGAATAAGTACTGTGTTCTATCTCGTTGAGGCCAACACCACTATGGAGATTTAGTATGAAATCTCATTGTTTTCTCTCAATGAAATGTAAATTTTTATATATTTTATTTTTATAAATTTTTATTAAAGATGTGTTGCAGGTATATTCCGGGTGTTTCAAAAATGACTGGTATATTTGAAAAATCAATAAAAACTAAACGGGCAACGATAGAAATACACCGTTTGTTGCAATGTGCTTGGGACAACAGTAAATTTTTAGGCAGACAAACTTTCGAAATTAGTAGTTACAATTTTCAACAACAGATGGCGCTGCAGGCGACTTGAAAGATATAGAAGAAAACGCAGTCTGTGAGTTCGCCATTCTGTAAGTCGTCTTTCTGCTGTAAGCGTGTGCTGTTCACAGATTGCTGCGCATGGTGGATATGTGGAAAATATCGTAGTTTAGATTTTTCCAGACTGCAGCGCCATCTGTTGTGAAACATTGTAACTAATTTCGAAAGTTTGTCTGCCTGAAAATTTACTGTTGTCCCAAGCATATTGCAATACACGGTGTATTTCTATCGCTGCCCATTTAGTTTTTATTGATTTTTCAAATATACCGGTCATTTTAGAAACACCCGGTAAATGTATACAGGGTGAATACAAAAGTCTGAACCCCTCTTTTATTTTTTGAACCGAAACAGATATGTCAATTTTGATGAATCAAATGAATAGGAAGTTGTGGGTGGCCTATCCCATGGTGCACTTTTCATCATCCCAAATATGCAAATTAGGACACATTCAAAATTTATCTCAAAAACCGTAAGGGATAGAGAAAAAAACCAATTGCAAACTTGTTCAGCATAAAAAAACAAACAAAACAAAAAAAAAAATAATCGACCAAATCGGACCAACCGATCACCCATAATCACTTGGTGAACTGTTTGTAGCTTACAAACAGTCACACTGCACAAGGAAAACTGAATGTTGATATTTCCACCATGTACAGCATGCAAATCAAAAAATTAACATAAATTACCATACTCACATTCACTTTCATGCGGAAAAGCAAATAAAAGGCATGTTTCAGCACACAGAAGACAGAACAATTCCAGGATGGCAAGCTACACTGTTCCGGAAATGGTCAACGATCTTCTGCTTCGGAGAGGCAAGGAGAAACCTACATGCTGCAAGTTAGGTTGCATCGAGACAGATACCCTAACGAATGCCATCGGTCTCGTCAAAAAATGCGTCACATTATTCAAAGATTCGAGGCTACAGGGAATGTTAATGCAGAATGAGGACGACCAAGGGCACAAGGCGATGAGGATACAACAACACTAGTTCTGGCTGCAGTTGCTGCAAATCCCCACACAAGCAGCAGAGCAATTGCTGCAGATGTTGGGTGCCATCAGAGAACTGTTCTCAACATTCTACACGCACATCATTTTCACCCATACCATATACATTGTCACCAGGAGTTATTGCCATTGGATTATTTTGCTAGGGCTGCCTTCTGCAACTGGTTACTTAGCTGCCTGGATGACACATCCAAACTTCATTCATGAGGTGTTGTGGACAGATGAAGCTCAGTTCACCAGGGATGGAGTTATCAACAGGCACAACCATCATCATTGGGCAGACAAAAACCCAGGATGTCTGCGAGAAGCAACTCATCAAGTGAACTGGAGAATCAATGTGTGGTGTGGATTGTACAATGACACTGTGGTTGGACCGTATTTAGATGGAACACTGACTGCAGAACGCTACCGGGCTGAAATTCTCAACGTGGTAGTCACAGACTTCATTGACAATTTGCCATTGGCCTCGTATCAGCGCATGTGGTTTCAGCATGATGGAGCTCCTCCACATTATGGGCTGGTCGTTCACGAGCGTCTAAGTGAGATGTTTGGACAACAATGAATTGGCCGAGAAGGACCAGTTTGTTGGCCACCCCGCTCCCCTGATTTTACACCACTTGACTTTTTCTTGTGGGGATGCCTAAAGGACAAGGTTTATGCTACGCAGCTCGCCTCACTGGAGGATCTGGTTCAATGAATCCAGGAAGCGTGCCGAGGAGTGACACCAGTCATGCTTGCCGATGTTTTGGCATCAGTTAGGTTCCGTGCCCAATTGTGTTATGGTGCCCACGGTCGTCACATCGAGCATTTTGTTGATTAACTGTTTTTTTAAACTGTTTGAAGTAACTTGTTTGTGAAGTATGACTGTTTGAAAACAAGGTTTTTTCTTTATCCCTTACGGTTTTTGAGATAAATTTTGAATGTTTCCTAATTTGCATATTTGGGATGATGAAAAGTGCACCATGGGATAGGCCACCCACAACTTCCTATTCATTGGATTCATCAAAATTGACATATCTGCTTCGGTTCAAAAAATAAAAGGGGGGTTCAGACTTTTGTATTCACCCTGTATAAATGTATAAAAGTTTTGTATATAAGTTTTTGCTGATGTCGTATTCATATCATGAATAGTTATAAATAAGAACTGAAAATAATCTGTCAATATTCGACAGAGCATTCAACCAGGAAAGGACTTCTTAAATTTTCGCTGAAATAAACATCAAATTTAATCCGTAATATACTGATATATTGATATATTGATATATCTTTAAATTTTTTATATTTTTTACACATACACACACACGCACACACTATATAAAAAATTACATAGACCCAGCTGGGACTAGATATTAATTATATAATTAAAATAAAATTAGATCCGAGTTCGCCAGTTTATTATTTTTTTAGTAGTATTTAATTTTCAATTATTTGAACCCACCCTTAAAAATTACGTGGTCAAAGAAATTATTTACTATCCTCCCCAACGAAGGTATTAAAATGCATTTTTGATTCATTTTAAAATTAATCTGTCCACATGGTTAGTGCTTGATTCCCCTCTTCCTTTTGTGGTCATAAGTAGTCAAATC
>JAHWFO010080620.1:1428242-1469925 GCA_023313115.1 Rhysida immarginata | reverse complement strand
TAAATATATATAAAGATTGCACTCGTAAATCTTTCTCACATTCGCACGTTTATTTGAAAAGAGACTGAAAAGGAGGAAAGAAAGGGAAAAAAAAAATGTCAAAAAAAGTGAAAGCTTATTTTCCCATTTTACAACTGTTGGCTGGTAAAAGTATAAAAAACCACGTTAAAAAATCACTCCTCTTATGCCCCGATATTTTAAATGTCCTTTCCAAATGTTGTCTCAATGTATTAAAAGGACGAATTTCGTTAACGAGCGCGCAAATGCACAAACTGAAGCGGTATCGACACGTCGTGAAGTGTTTGGCGCCGAAAAAGTTTTCTCACAAAAGAAAAACTAACATCATTAAAAGGTGGTGGATTTTTCATAGCTCTCCTTCCTCCGTTAATAGGCTTATTAGGCGGACTGTTCACGCGAAAATAATGTACAAAAAAATGGTCCTCGTACCTCAAACCCTTCATCGAAAAGCCGTTGTCTGCATTAGACAATGAAATGAAAATTATTTTAGAGAGGAATGATCTGGACGATAGAACCAAAGCTAAACTCTATAATCTCACCTTGCAAAGATATTTAAATTATTATCAAAAATTAAAAAACGAATTTTTTCAAGAAGAGAAAGACCCGTCGGAAAACGATGATGTTGATCCATCTGTCACCGCCACCGTCTCTCATGCCGCCCCCGTGCGCACAGAGCGCGCACCACCACCACCAGCTGAAATTAAAAAAGAAGTCCTTCCGTCTTCATTCCTTTCGTCCAAGGTGACTTCTTTCGAGCGTGGTCCAAGCAAAGAATACTTCATCTTTCAGTGCCTGCATCGTGGTTCGAGACCGTGTTGCATCAATCGCCTTCATTCGTAAATCTCCTACCACGTCATTCTCATTTTCCTATTTCTGATGCTGATGTCGCATCTTCTCTTCCTCGACAAATGGAGGTCGAAGAAATATTAAACCGTGTCCCTCTAAAATATAAGTCGCCAGTTAAAAAAGTCTTAAATTCCACTCGATTGGCATGGGATAAAGATCGACATTTGATTTATGACGGTCGACCCGTGCCAGGTTCGAAAATAGATCGACTGCTCATGGGCGTGGTTAGCGAAGACCCTGAAAAGACAATTTACGAGAGCGAACCGGGATGGACGGAAATTAACGCGTTAATCGATCCTGACGAAGTCGAGAAAAGAAGTGTACGAAGAAAATCCAATCTGCCTTATCAATTCAAGTGGGATGTCTTCAAGAAGAAATAATATTTTAGAACAAATTTATTTTTCCCCATCATCAGTTACGGAGGTGCTAAACGATTATATAGGGCGGCAGTCGCTTCACATAAGAGTTTCACGTTAAATGAAATTAAAAAATGGTTATCTAAGAAGGACACTTACACGCTTCATAAATACGCAAAGAGAAAATTCCCACGAAATCGCGTGATTGTGCACAGCGTCGACGAAATATGGTCAGCTTATTTATTAGATGTGTTTAATCTATCAAGGTACAATGACAATGTTCGTTTTCTGTTAACTATAGTGGATGTGATGTCAAAACGAGCTGTAATTTTTCCTTTACAAAACAAGTTGGGAAGAACGGTCGCTGCTGCCTTCGACGTCGTTTTATCTTTTGAAAAGCCGACAAAAATATGGACTGACAACGGTACGGAATTTTATAACGTCAACGTAGAAAAGGTTTTTAGAAAGTACAATGTCGAACACTATTCTGTTAAAAACGAAGAAACGAAAGCGTGCATCAGCGAGCGATTCCATCGTACTTTGCGAGACCGTTTACATCGTTACTTGCATGCAAATAATACAAAAACTTACATGTTCTGCCTGATTTAGTCAATGCCTACAATCACAGTTATCACAGATCTATTAAAATGACGCCGATGGAAGCACGAATGGAAACAAATAAACGTCTTGTCTTTCAGAATCTGTACGGTGATAGCGTGAGGAAGAGTGGGAGGAGCAAATTCATCGAAGTAAAAAGAACTCGCGATACGACATCACGATTTAAGCAGGGTGATCGCGTTCGTCTTTCCGTAAAGAAAGAAGCTATTCAAAGGGTATACACGCCTTCGTGGACAGAGGAAATTTTCCTTATCGATACAGTTAATCGAAATCAAAAGATTACAACCTATACAGTACACGATCTCCAAAATCAACCGATCATCGGTACGTTTTACGCGCAAGAACTACAAAAAGTTAAATGACGATGGAAGGCTTTTACTTAACACTTCCAAGCAACTCGTCTATGAATGTGTTCCCCAATAATACACTTCAAAACTATACTACTTATTTGCCAGAACAAGTCGAGCTGGATGGAGAATATGAAGCAGCCTTAACAGAAATAAGTTTTCCAAATTCATTTACAGACACCTCATTTACTTTGCATCCCAATGGTGAAGACGATCAAACTCGTATAATGATTCACGGATACAATAAACCGCCGATAAAAGCAAAAGAATTTGACATTCCTCTCGATTGCACTCGCAGAGCTCATACTTACAACAGCTTACACGAGCTTAGCCTTGCCATTAACGGTGACATTAAAAAAGTACTCAGTGAGTACGCCGACGGCTTTAAGGATCCAAAATTGGCTAAAGCGGTTGTACGCTTGGTTTACGACGAACATTATCACAAATTTATCGTTCACAATCACTTAGACGTTGCTCATAAAGTGCGATTGTTTTTAGGAAAATCGATCCTTAAAAGATTTGGATTCGAAGACAGACAATTTCCGTTTTTCTTACGTGAAAAAGGGTTTCCTTTAAAGCTCTTCGCTCATCAAATCGTTTGACCTTACCCGCTGAAATCGGTTGACAGCTTGTACGTATACAGCGACCTCGTCGCACCGCAATTTATCGGTGATGTCAAAGCACCGTTGATGAGGATTGTCAATATAGAAGGTCAAGACGGTGAGAATACGCTTGTATCCTTTCATCGTTTGTATTATTTACCCGTGATTAAAACTTCTTTCTGCACGCTTGAATTGGACTTAAGATTGCACACGGGAGAGCGAGTGCCATTTGCAAACATAGGACGCATGGTGTGCGTAGTTCATCTCAGACCAAAGAAAAGATGAGGGCGGATTGCTGCGGGCCATATTCTGCTTATTATATTTCTCAAGCCGGAGGTAACTTACCTGTATTTTACGGACGATTTCATCAATGTGGAAGTGGACTTGGTAGCCTTTTCAGTTCCCTCGGAAAATTTGCTTTGCCATTCTTAAAAAGTGCGGCAAGTTATTTTGCTCCAAAGGTCATCGATGTAGGATAAAACGTTGTAGGTGATGTCATTCAAGGACAAACATCAAAGAATCTGTCAAACGAAGATTACAAGATACTGGGAAAGAAATTTTTGACGATGTTAAAACGAGAATTCAAAGGGGGCGTGGTCGGAAACGTAAAAATAACGTTGGAAGTAAAGGAAAGAAAATTAAACGGAGGGAAAAAAACTCTCTTGAGAAAACGATATTTTGATTAAACAAAAAAAAAAAATTATCCCCCCTTTGTTTTAAAAAATTTCTCGATAAAAAGATCAACATTTAAGTGCGTCTCATCATTCGTAACCATGTCGTTCCTTCATCCAACATCGTGTACGTGTTTAAAAAGCGAATTGGATGCGTTTTCTGTTCCACCCACCCAAACATCCATTGAAAAATCCAGGTATGCAGAGTATCGTCCCGTTGCTTCCCTATCGTCAGGAGGAACAATCGAATTTCTTATCCCTGGAAATGCTGAAGAATACATTAATCTTTCCGAAACCATATTATATGCTCGCGTAAAAATTAAAAAGGATGCGAACACTCCTTTAACGAATGACGAGAGCAAAACTGTCATAACACGAAAGTTGTTGTTGCAAATGCTATTTAAGCAGATCGATGTATTTCTTAACGGTAAACAAGTTAGCACTGGCAACGATTATTCTTATAAGAGTTACATTCAGACGCTTCTGAACTACGGGAACGATGCGAAAAATTCAATGTCAACCGGATCGTTATGGTTGACTAAAGAGGACAGACAAAATGCTTCTGCAGAAAGTGCGAGTCTCGATCTCGCCGGAAGAATTCACGTTGACCCCTGCTTACAAAATAAACTCCTTTTGAACAACGTATCGTGCAAATTTAAATTGATTCCTCATAAACCCGAATTTGCAATCGAAATAAAAGGATTGGAAGGTGGAGTAGCGATTCCACTTCGACCTGTAATCGTATTTGAAGATGTATTGTTATATGTTAAGAAAGTAAAGCCATCACCGACCATATTACTCGCTCATTCCCATGCCTTAGATACAGCATCTGCAAAGTATCCATACAGGAAGACCGACGTAAAAGTTTATTTATTTATTTATTTATTTATTTATTTATTTAATCTATTTATTTAAAGAAAGTTTAATACAACTGTAACCCCTAGGTCAGGTATGGCCAAAGACCGACATGTGAGACCTAAGGGGATACAAAAAAATATTTACAATATAAAAAGTTAAAATGGTTAGTTTACTTAAGCCTAAATTAGATTAGATAATCATAATTTAACAAATAATTATCTTATATTAATATAGTACACTTTGCTAATTCTGGATGCTGTCAGAAAACAAAATGCAATATCTGTAAAACCTAAATTAGTAATTCAGGCTACTTTTGTTGGACATCACCCTAAAAAACTCATTAATTTCACTTGTCAAACTTAAGCTAAAACAATACTGAAATTAAACAATTAAATAAAATATTTAAGTCTGTTTAAATTATGTAATTGGTGTAGAATAATTCATTATGTAATTTTTTCTCATACAGTTCATATTGTAAGTTCATACAGTAATTCAAGGGATGACGATATCGATAACGTTTTCCAAGGGCAAATTCCTTCACGAATCATAATCGGACTCGTAAAACACGATGCATTTAACGGTTCATATAAAGACAATCCCATGCATTTCGACAACTATAATCTCTCTTCTTTATCCGTATCGATCGATGGAGAAATAATTGACGGAAAACCGTTGGAAATGGACTTCAAAAATAAAAATTATGCTTTAGCTTACTTGAATACTTTTGTCGGCTTAGGCATGCTGTATCATAACAGTGGAAACACGATCAGTTATAAACGCTGGGGATTTACAGGCGATACTCTCTTCTGCTACGATTTAACACCAGATGGATGCGGCGATGACGACTCCCACATATCGTTAATTAGACAAGGTGTCCTACGTATCGATATGCGCTTCGCTGAAAAGCTACCACAGAACATTAACGTAATGATTTACAGCGAAATGGATTCCTTATTTCAAATCGATAAAGAACGAAATGTGATTTGGGAAAATTAAAAAAAAAAAATGGATGCTCAACAAATATATGCAATATTGAAACCGCGTTGCAAACAATTTGCAGGAGTGTATCCACTGAATCACTTACCTCGTGCACCTCGACAAAAATATGAGTTTTTGGTGGTTAATTTGGGCTAGTGTCATCTCGAAGGCAGTCACTGGATTGTGCTTGGAAGTCGTGGAGAATATTTCGACAGCTACGGACTTATGCCGGACAAACTCTCTATTTTGAATTATTTATCGAACTGTAAGAGACGATTTTGGTATAATAACGTACGTTTGCAGAGTTACACGAGCATCGTATGTGGACATTATTGCGTTTATTACATATTAAAAAGATGTCAAGGATTGTCACCTAAACGTATTGTAAACGAGCTGAAATCAGTCCCTAATCCAGATGCATATGTATATCTTTACGTGAATAAAATCATTAAGTAAAATATTTAAGAAAAAAAAAATGTGTGTTGATTATTATTTTATTTTTTATTTCTTTTTTTTTTTTTTTTGCACAAACAGGGGAGGGCAAAAATAGAATAAAATGAAAAATTATTAATAAATAAATGTCATTATAATACATTATTTAATTAAAAAAAAATAGATGATAATTTTTTGTATTATTTTTTTCTTTCACACAGAGATAAAAAAAAAATGTTGAAATGCGACATATGTGGACGAGTGTATAGCTACAAAAGAAATTTAACGACTCACCGCAGGAAAAAACATGGTGTGCAAAATGGAATTTCGTTAAACTTCACTTGTTTAATTTGCATGCAATCTTTCCGTACCAAGAAGGAATTACAAGCGCACGCTGCAGCTGTTCATCAAAGTCCCTCACACTCAACTCTCCATGAGCCTTTGTCATCAACCTCAGTATTACCGCAGGGCATTAACGAGCAGCAGAATTCAAGCTCGACCTCGTTTTTTTCCTTCTCATCCCCCTTCATCTTCATCCTCCTCAAAAGACATTATCCTTGATAATGTGCCATCGACCTCCAGACAAATTCTCCAAAGCTTATCACCAAGTGCTCCCTCCTCTCCTCCCCCCACTGAAGGAACAAAAATCGGTTCAACAGATAATGACGACCCTTCTTTCCAACATCATGTATCAGCTCATAGGAATTTTTTTCACCGTTATTCTTATACATATAAGCACGATACGACTGATATTTACACGTATTTTCAAAAAATAAGAAAAAGTATAGAAAACGTTTTTGAAACTGTGATGATGAATCTCGATCAAGTTAAGTTTTTGATTTGTTTAGCAGTTACATTAGAGAAAAAATCTGAAGAAACGATTGAATCGATGCCATTATACTTGTGTTCGGGAACAAGATTGGTTTTATTAAAAACAGAAATTTCATCGACTATCGACGATGTGATAGAAAATTTGGTGAACAAATTCGATACGTTTCAAAAAAATGGATCTGGATGGACTATCTCGTCCATTGATAAATGCGATATGCATTTTGGAAAATATCGTCAGTTGTCTGGGGGGTGTAAAATTAAGCTTGACAAATTATTAAGAAGTAAGAAAAATAAGAAAGCATTGCTCAATGTGGAAACTGACAACAATTCTTGTTTTATATTTTCTATCTTGGCTGCATTGCATCCTGATGCTAAACGGAGCGATGATGAATATTACATGCAGTTTATGGGAGAACTCAATTTAAACGGAGTGTCATTCCCAACTCCGATTACATACATTCCAAAATTTGAAAAACAAAACGATCTCTCTGTAAACGTGTACGGATATGAAAAAAAAACATTCTTTCCTTTATAGATATCAAAATCGTCATGCAAACGGAAAGTTAATTTATTGCTGCTTGAAAACCGACATTATTGCGCCATTCTGGATTTTCGTCGTTTAGTCAGGATGGGTGACAAAAACCGTGATGTTTGTCGCTACTGTTTGTCTATGTTTCGCGGAAAAGCAAGGTTAGAAGAACATGAGAAAGACTGTCAATTGAATAAACCTCAACATATAGAGATGCCTAAAAATCCGAAAATGACATTTAATCGATATGATTATCAATTGAAGGTACCATACATCGTGTATGGTGATTTTGAATGTATTTTGCCAAAGGAACAAACATGTGTTCCTCCAAACAAATATAGTTTCTTACAACAAACTCGGCATCACATTCCTTGCGGTTACTGTTATATCATCTTGGATCATGAAGGGAACGTGTTCAAAAATAAGCTTTATAGGGGAGAAGACTGCATAGAGCACTTTTTTAAAAACATAGAAAATGATTACGAAGAAATACACACAAAATTAGCAACATCAGAGCCTATGAAATTAAATTTAGAAATTCATGATCATTTCAAATCTGCGACTCATTGTCACATATGTGAAAGGATCTTTCTACCCTCTGAAATAAAAGTACGTGATCACTGTCACGTCACTGGAATCTATCGCGGAGCAGCACATCAGAAATGCAATTTGCTTTACAAACCTAAGAAGACGCTGCCTATTTTCTTTCATAATCTTAAATCATATGATTCACATTTCATTGTGCGCGCATTGACTTATTTCGGTGATTCGAATATTCAAGTTGTCCCGCAAAACACTGAACGATACATAGCAATACAAATTAAACATCTTCGTTTTTCGGACAGTTGTCAGTTTCTATCTGCTAGTTTAGACACATTAGTGCAATCCAATGACAAATTTCCTTTGTTAGAAAGTTTGTTTCCAGAAAATCATGAGATATTAAAGCGAAAACGAATTTACCCTTATGAACATATGACAGACTTTCAAAAATTTTCGGAAACTTCTTTACCGTCAAAACATGAGTTTTGCTCTTCCCTCAAAGGAGAAGACATAAGCGACGAAGAGTATGCATACGCGCAAGAAATATGGAAGAGAATGGGTTGTCAAAATTTGGGAGATTTTCACGATCTTTATCTCTTAACAGACGTAACACTTTTAGCTGACGTATTCCAGCAATTTCGTACACTATGTGACGAATATTACATGCTTGACCCAGCTCATTTTCTGTCGCTCCCGGGTTTATCGTGGGAAGCAGCAATGAAAAAAACAGGTGAATCTTTAGAACTTTTGACAGACGTGGATCTTTACATGTTTTTTGAGAGAGCAGTCAGAGGTGGGATATCAATTATATCTCAACGCTATGCAAAGGCCAACAATTCACTTGTAGAGGGATATGACAAAGATGCACCCATCTCTTATTTATTCTATATAGATGCAAACAATCTTTACGGACACGCATTGTCTCAACCCCTTCCTTATTCCGATTTTCGTTGGTTGGATCAAAACGAAATCAGCCATTTAGACGTTCATAAATTAGATGAAAACGATGAAATCGGATTTTTCTTAGAGGTCGATCTTCTTTACCCAGATGAATTGCACGATTCTCATTGCGATTATCCGCTAGCAGCTGAGAAACTCATCGTTACAAGTGAAATGCTGTCGCCCTTCAACAAAGAATTACAAACAAAGTATAAGCTTCCTCATAAAACTGAAAAATTAATTCCCCACTTTCTTCCTCGCAGAAAATATATTTGTCATCATAAAAACTTAAAGTTTTATCTCGATCACGGGTTAGTTCTGGAGAAAATACATCGCGTTGTGAGGTTTCGTCAAAAAGCTTGGTTGAAACCTTACATAGAATTCAATACGATGAAAAGACAAGCGTCTTCGAGTAGTTTTGAAAAGAATTTGTTCAAATTGATGAATAATGCGATCTTTGGGAAGAGTTTGCAAAACGTACACATGCCACAGGTTATTAAATTCAGCACGAGTGAAAATCGCTCGTTAAAACTCACATCAAAACCATCATTAGATTACTTTGAAGTTATCAAAGAGGACTTGATGCTCTTTAAAATGCATCGGCATCGTGTTGTGTTAAATCGTCCCGTGTATATCGGAACAGCAGTTTTAAATCGTATCAAAGCTCACGATGTATGAATTTCACTATGATCATTTTAAAAACATTTATGGAGATAAATGTCAACTTCTATTCTCGGACACTGACAGTTTATTTTATCAAATTTTCACAAAAGATCTTTATGATGAATTAAATAATCATCTAAGCTATTTCGACACCAGCAATTATCCCGTTGATCACAAGTTATATTCAACTGAAAACAAGCAAGTGCCTGGAAAATTTAAAGACGAATCAGCAGGGAACGCGATCACGGAATTCATCGGATTAAAGGCGAAAATGTATTGCTTTCGTTACGGAAATACAATTAAAAAAACAGGTAAAGGTGTCAAAAGAAACACGCTTAAGAAAGACGTACATTACAACCATTATTTGCGTTGTTTAAAAGATAAAGCATCTTTTCATTTTTCTTCATCAGTTATTCGAAGTTTTAAGCACTTGCTTTACACTTGCTTTTGCTGTAAACAAAAAAAGCTTTGCTTGTCGGCATATGACGATAAAAGATACATTTTAAATGACGCAATTCATTCTCTTCATATGGTCATTATTTGATAAGAAACAATTAATTACATATGTCCTGATTGATCATTAACTTGTAAGAATTAATTTTTGTAATTAAATGATTTATTTATTTAATTATTTATTTATTTTATTTATTTCTTAAAATATTTTGAAATTTATAAAATGGAACTTGTATAAAATTAAAAAAAATTAATGCTTAATGAATTAATTGTAATAAATTTTGAATTGTAAAATAAACAGATGAATTTAAAAAACCATCCATGACTATTTATTGTGTTTTAATTAAATAAACTCTTTGCAAAAATCGTATTTTTTCATAAATATTTATCATTGAGAAGAAAAAATAAAAATAAAAAGGATTGGAGCACCATCTAGTGGCAGAAAACGTAACTAAAACGTGTGACGCAAAATGAAATTGAAAACATCTAAAAAGGTTGGAGTGCCATCTAGCGGCAGAAAATTTAACTAAAACGTCAACTAATTATTATTATGAAAAAAAAAGTTGCAAATTAACTATTCATGCAAAATTGCATGTAATTAAAAGGATCATCATTAATACTCGTCATTAAATAAAAACATCTGATTATATCGATTTTGAAGATGATGGGATGTATTAACAGTTCATTGATTTTGAAGATGATGGGTATAACTGAGTACGAAACTAAATACAACTAATCATATCGATTTTGAAGATGATGGGGAGTGACTGGATACGAAACTAGAAACTTATTTTTCATAAATATTTATCAATGGGAAAAATAAATCTGGTGGCAAAATATGAAACTACAAAACAGATATACGAAACTACAGACATCTAATCATTATCGATTTTGAAGATGATGGAAATACGAAACTAAAAACGAAATCTAATAGTAACTATGATAAAAAAAGAGTTGCTAATTAAATATTCATGCCTAATAACATTTAATTAATAGTTTGGATGATTATAATCATCGATAATTCATAATTTTTCATTAATATTTACCAATATCTCATTGATATTTATGATTTTGATAACTTCTATACTCGATAAATATGCATGAAATCTCATTAAAAATCACTATACTTCATTAATATTTACGCTGATTGGACATTAATAGTCACGGTGATTGGTTTTATTGATTTTATTGACAGCTGAAGGTATTGACAGCTCATCGATTTTGAAGATGATGAGTTTTATCTGGTCATATATTAACTACTCACGTGGCATCGAATGGGACCAGGCGTGGAGAGTCCAAGAGGGAGATCGTGAGGTCTCGTCTGTGCGGGAGCAGGAGTGGAAGTGTCTGTCCGTCCGTATGCCCTGGAGTGCGTCATTGTTGTCTCGGTTGGGTCTCGCGGCTGCAAGTCAGTAGAAGTACCGTCTGGTAGCAGCTTCCGCCGTAGTAGGAGGATCGCCACAACAGGCTTCTTTAAACTTATGTTTTGTTTTTTTTTTAAGTTCACTTTCATTCACAGACAAAATGTTGAATAGAAATTAATATTTGCAGGAAACAAATTGGTGGAGGTAGCAATACATGTATTAAAATTTTACCCTCGTATATAAGGAGACCCCCAGATTTTTGCCCGTAATTTTGATATGCAATTTCTCGCCTCATACACAAACATTTATGGTAATATAATTAAGAGGAAAGATCTCCATCTGGTTGTAGTAATATGAAAATAATTTATTATGTATCTGACATGTTTTGGTAATACATCATCATTGAAGGAATTGAACAAACCGGTTGCTTTCTTTTAGCAGCAACATTTCAGGTTTTCTTTGTATTGATTCAAAATGGCCGCCCAGTTGCAATAGGTGCCAACAAAATAGCTTGTTGACTGATTTTCATCGTGAAATACGTAATTAATAAATTCAAAATGTAAGGCAAACTACTTGCTTAGTAACTAGAGCTGACACAATAATAAATGAAGAACATGAACGTGACCACTCTTAATGATATTAGCCAGGGAAGTTACATGATGCTATTCTGCACTTTTACCGATATTAACTACTACCTATATTTTTAAGATATTAAAACAAGATGTTAGAATTTTCTTACAAATGGGTACATTTTGCATGGCAAAGAATAAAGAAAATGGAATTCTAAATGCTTTTGTGAAAGCAGGAATTACACCTCTTGTAGATGATTCAATCATGGAAATCGAAGAAGAGGAGGAAGAAAAAGTGATTAGGCCTAACAAAGAACTGCCTACTGAAATTATGGAATTACATGTATTTTCTTAAACATAGAGGATTCTGATTTTGAAGGGTTTTAAATAAATTTTATGTCTTGTATAATGTAGCATCTAAATATAATGAATAACAACTATGTTAAGCTACATCAGGCATGGCTAGTCTCTGGATGGGTGACCATCAGTGATAGACATTTCTTCACCGCCCCCCTCCCCGGCTACTGCGACCATCATACAGAAGTCGTGAATCCAGGTCCATCCAGGGATCCAACCCGTCGGCCTCTGGCCATACAGGCCTGGATGGACGTATTGGATCCCGATTCGTAAAAAAAAAAAAAAAAATTAATTAATTATGTTTATGCTGGGTGCATATTCTGTGTATGAAAGGATATCAGAAAGTCATTTTTTAACAGAGAAAATACAGAGGTTGAGTCAAAAGTAGTGGCTGATCACCGCACAAACTTATAAATGGGCACCAGACAGGAACCACTCATTGCTAATTTTCAAAGTAGAGTCCATCATGCTCAGTAGTCTTCATCCAACGATCAGCCAATTGGTGGATGCCCTTGCGAAACCGCCCTTCTGGTTTCTGGGCGAAAAACTCACGCACGGCGTCTTCAACCTCACTGACGTTGCCAAAGCGCCGGAAGAGATGGTAGTCGGAAGGTGCCAGGTCGGGGCTGCATGCTGGATGTGGCAGAACCTCGATTTTTTTCCAGCAGTTGACGACACACCTTCACCCGCTGTTGTGCTTGCTCGTGGGGCACAACTTGTGTCAGCTCGTGGGGCACAACTTGTGTCATCACCTTGTGTCAGCTCGTGGGGCACAATTCGGCAGCTCCTGTTGACCTCTCCCATGGCGTGCAGATGCCGAACCACATACAATTGTGATGTCCCGATGTCTGCCGCTAGTCCACGGGTGATGCTGCCTGGGTTGGCTTCCGCTTGTTGCCGTAGGGCTGCATCATCCACTTCATTGGGTTTTCTACTCCTTGGCGCATCTTCTAGGCCCATGTCTCCAGACGAAAAGCGGGAGAACCACCGTCGTGCGTTGATTGATCACACCCTGACCTTCCACCCTGCAAATTTTGGCGGCTACTGCTCGTGCACTGGTCCCCTTTTTCCAATAGTGACGAAGGAGCCTGCATATCACCAATTTTTCTGCCATATTTTTTCACTGGCTGACGCAGGTGGCACAATGTCTATGGCATTCAAATTCGTACTGACGTTTCTTCCCACTCCTTTCTCTTAATAAACTAGGATATACCCTTGTGGTGAATGATTTTTGCCCAGAATTCGTCGAATTCTAAACCCCCCCCCCTCACGAGTCGGCCAGTACTTTTGACTCAACCTCTGTATAGTCGCTGTGTAAAAGTGTACATAGCCAAAGAGAAGACTACATGCACAGACATTGCATAACAAGAATTGTTCCTATGCACATGCACTACTTGCTACCAGCTGTTTTACAAATGGCTGCCTACATTGGAAGAACAGCGAGCAAGTTTTTGGGATATGCAAGGCATCCTACGAGGGGTGTTCAAATGAAAAGGTACAAAATGTTACTGTGGGTATAATCGAATTCTTTATTCAAAGTAATCACCATAGGCCTGGATATCCCACTGTTTCGCGAAGGATTCCCTGTTCCCAGAATTGCTGTGGCTGTGACAGCAGCTAGTCTTCCACTGTGTCCTTCAGTTTGCCATCCGAGTTGAAGCGCTTCCCTATGAGATGTTTTTTTTTCGCGGACCAAACAGATGGAAGTCGCATAGGTGCTCCCACTTGAATTTGTCCAGTGCACTTTTTGTGACCTTGGAGATGTGTGGAGGAGTATTATCATGGAGCACAATCACTCCTTCCTTGAGCAGCCCAGGCCATTTGCTCTTGATGGACTTGCGTAGGCTACGGAGTGTCTCACACTACTCGTCGCTGTTAATGATTTTTTCATGCTCGAGGAATTTAATTGGATGGAATCACAACTGCTTGATTCTCTCCTGCGTCATGTGAGAGCGGCTCGCACGTGCAAACAACCACGCCGGGCACTACGTTCTCTTCCCTAGATGTCGCATTACGTTACCCCAAAGTGGCATTGTCAAATTCAAACCAGTTTGGTTTTTATAATGTTTCGCAACTTTTCATTTGAAACACCCCTCTTATTTGCAGAGTTCCTGCCTCATGGGTCAACTGTCAATGTCACTATCAATTGTGAAACGTTGACTAAAGTGCGGCATGCTATTCAGGATATACTATTAGAAAGAGGAAACGATGTTCATCTTCTTCATAACAATGCACGCTAGTATTGGTCATATTAGGTTTGATACTAATTAGTTTTTTTGTTGACTGATTTGTAATTTTTTCTTCGTTAATAATGTTTACTTTTATCATAGTCTTGATAGGTTGTTCTGAATTTGTAGTTATTTTGCTTTTGATAGTCTAAAATATGGCCAACGTTGTCAAAGCAAAACTGGTTCGTTTTGGTTGGGAGATTCTGGACCACCCAGCCTACAATCTGCACTTAGCGCCTTTGGACTACCACCTTTTTGGTACCATGGATGGCCAGAAATATGAGACTGATGAGAAACTCAAATCTGCCGTGGGTATTCACAGCTGATGAAGTTCTATGAACGGGGTATTCTGAAACTGGTGCAGCATCAGGATAAATGCCTAAATCGTCAAAGTGCCCATGTGGAAAAGTAGATAAAGACATATAGTTTCAGCTGCACTTAGTTGTTTACTTTTATGTTTTGTAATTTTCTTTAAAAAAAATAAATGACTTTCTGATCTCTCTTCGTTTTATGATCAGATGTGTATTATGAACGGGAATTTTTCCGAAAATCAAGTAATAATTTTAAAGCATACTATGCACATGTGCGTATTATATCCCTAAAATTACAGTATTTAATTTATGAATTTGGCTTCTTTTTTTTTTTTTAACTTTGTAATGAACCAAGAAATGTTTTATTAAAACCACTTCTTAAAGAAAATTGTTATTTTTTACTGAAATAGTTCTTAAATGTGTAAAACGATATACATTATTTATCACATTTATTTTGTTTTACTTGTAGATGTCTATGTATGTTACTGAAGGATGTCTTCTTGCATTCTTGTCCGACTTGAATCATTTAGTGCCAGGCAGTGATGTTGCCTCTTGTTTGGCTCCCCGTCCACACATAAATAAGCTCCTTGATCTCATTTGGGCCTTACTAGAGGTAGAGTAAATAATTTTCTTCTTCATTTTATGAATTTTTTAAATGTAATATTACTGTATATCATTCGAACAGAACTAAAATGAAACTTCTGTTTTGTGTGTGTGTGTGTGTGTGTGTGTGTGTGTGTGTGTGTGTCTGTGTCTGTGTGTGTGTCTGTGTGTGTGTGTGTGTGTGTGTGTGTGTGTGTCTCGTAAGCTTCTGTGCATTTTTACGTTCCCTAAGTAAATATTTCATTGCTTATAGCAGGGATGACTATCCTATGACACAAATCCTTAAAATGGTACATTGGACCCATTTCGATTAATATTTCATAATGTATATTAAAATTTTTTGCATAGCAGAAAAAGAATTGTATAGTTTATATGGCCCATTTGAAAGAAAATCAGAAAATAAAAAGACAAACATTGGTCACCAAAATAATAAAATATATCATTGATTGTAGATGTTGCAGATTAAGATCTGATCGTATATTTTGTTTTAGTTCTTGTCTGCTTTCAATTAAAAGCAATAGCCTCAAAATTGTTAACCTAAAAAACAAAATTTAACCCTCCGGTACTAACATGAATTTTACAAATATCTTTAGTAATATCAGTCTCTTAGATCGATATATTTAACATTAAAAAAATTGACTTCAGGTTTGGTCAATATGGTCGATTTTATGCCATATTCTTCACAGTTTTTTCAATTTAAGAGGAGGTTTTAAGATATCTCGACAAAATAAAAAGTGAAATGTAGGTTCTAATTAGCTCTATTCATCGAGGTATAAATGCTATCAATCATATTTTCGTTCTAAATTACAGCCTTTTTTGAAAATATCAATTTCAATTTCATTTCAGTAGTAAAATAAGAAATGTTATTCTGTCCATCATCATTAACAAACCATCTCTGTCCATCTCTCTCTTCTGAGCAAACCATAAGTGTTATCTTGATGAAACAAAAGTTGCTCTTCAGGTCGATAATAGACAATTGAAATGCTTTTAAGTTGAAAATACATTCACTCCAGGTTTGGTCAAGATGGTCGATATTATGCCAAATTCTTCACATCTTCTCAATTTAAAAGGACGTTTTTAAGTTATCTCGACAAAATAAAAAGCGAAATGTAGCTTCTAATTAGCTCTATTCATCGAGATATAAATGGTATCAATCAGATTTTTCATTACAAAATTATAGCCTTTTTTTTGAAAATTTCAATAATAAAATATTAATATTTTTAAGTTCAAAGATGTGAAAATGTTAATACAATTGCACGAATGTACATTGTTAATCCAGTTCAACAAAAATTATTCTGTCTTCGTATTCTTTGTATTATGTTCCTGGACCAAAATCATTTGAAGATTAAGAACTGCTGATTGATGGAGTATTGTGTTCAACTTTTGTCGAAGCAAAAGACAACGAGGCCTTTTTTAAGATGATGAAGAATGGGAAAAACGCATATGAGAAGCTATTGCCTTCAACTTAGATCTTTTCAACTTAGACAGTTCTTTTCTTTTATCTGTGTATTTTGTTCACCACCAAATACAAAAGATTTTTGGGACTGATACAAACAACCAATGTCAATCGATTGTTTGAGAGATCATGCGGAAGATGTTGCATTCAATTATTCTCTTCATGACAGTTCTTCAGTTCTCAAGCAACATAGTCTTAATTGCACTTCTTTCAATCTGCCAGAGCCAACTGGGTAACCAATTGAGTTAGTAATTTTTAATCCAACTGAAGAAAGAAGAGAGGTAGAACGACTCATTCCAACTTTAAATACTCAACAAAGAGCTGCTTTTGAAAGGATCACTCAATCAGTTTACGATGAAAATGCCTCAACTAAATTATTCTGTCTTGATGGACCTGGTGATTCTGGAAAAACTTTATAGAGTTTTAATGAATTTCATTCGAGGAAATGGAGATAAGTCATGAAAGTTCATAGCCGTTTCAAGTTGCCAGTTCAAGATAAAGATGTTTTAGAATCAAAACTTATAATCATCAATGAAGTGAGAATGTTAACAAAACATTGACTGAGATGCATCGTTAATTTCTTGAGAGACAAAACAAGCCAATTAAACGAGACAAGCCATTTGGAAATAAGGTGATAGTCCAAGAGGAACAGCAACAGAAGTTATCAAACCATGCATCAAATCATCAAATTTATAGCAACGTTTTACAAAACTTTTGTTGATATCTACTATGAGAAGTGCAGATCAACACGATTTCAGTGAGTGGCTTTTTAAAATTGGTTCCGGAAATTTTTCAAGATTTGAAAATTTTGATCGTGATTTAATTGAAATTCCAAATGAAATGATTGTCTCATCTGAGATTGATATAGGTAATTTCTACAATTTTTGGAGATGATGTACAATCGCTCTCATTTGATGATTTATCAAATTGAGTAATCTTATGCTCAAGAAATATTGGTGCTCTCACATTGAACAACGAAATTATAGATTGAATGGAAGGAAGAAAATTTACATTCAAAAGTAATGACTCAATGGTAACAGATCCAAATGATCAAATATATAATCAAGTCATGATAGAAATGCTGAATTCATTGACACCCATCAGGAGTTTCACCACATATCCTTACATAAAAATAGGAATGATTGCCATGTTGATTAGAAATTTGAATCCAAAAAAAGGATTATGCAATGGAACTCGCTTAATAGTCACATCATGTCATAGACATTTAATTCAAGCAAAAATTGTAAATGAAGCAAATAGAAATGAAATTGTTATACTGTAATTCCAAGAATCGATTTGAAATCAAGTGATTTCAATTTGCCTTTCGTATTTAAAAGATGTCATTTTCCAATTATTCTTTCTTTTGCTATGACTATAATAAGAGTCATGGACAATCATTTTCTCATGTAGGAAAATCCTCAATAACAAGGGAAATTGATCACAAAATAGTGATAGATCAATTTCACTAAAATTGTGATTTATCAATCAAATTCACTAAAAGTATTTAAAGTACTTAAGTATTTTGTTTTAAATAAATTGATTTTTTATTTTAGTTTTTCTGATTTGATTAAATAAGATAAACGCACAGCCCAGCAAAGCGAGGCCAACAACTAGTTACAAATGTTCTCAGATACAAGTACCGTAATTTACGGTAGTAATGCCGCGGCTTATCTAATAAAAAAGTTGTAAAAAATGCCTGTGCGGCCTAACTACCATTTTTTTTTTCCAAACAGCATGACAACAACGATTTCAGAAAACTGATACTGCTTTTAAGTGATGCAGTTGCATTCCGTCCTGATGAAAATCAAACGAAATTGGCGCATAATATACATTACAGTACCTTAATTTTCCTGTATATACAATGTACAGTTCATTATTTATTACATTTATTCGCTTTTCATTTAAATTCCCCACTGCCCGTCGCCATTTTATCACATCGAAACAAAGTTGTACTTCATGGATTGAGAAGGTACATTCGTAATTTTTTTTTGGCGCCGGAAATTCAAATGAAAAGTTGCATAATGAACTTCAGACGAAATTAGCATATAATATACATCACAGAACTTTAATTACCCTGTATTTACAATGTATAGTTCATTATACAGGGTGGTCATAAATTATTAAGCACATTTTGACAGTGAATATTTTATTAACCAAGAAATGTACACACTTCTTGTGAACATCATTGAAAAGTACAACTCAAACAGTTTTTTTCCGTAATATTCCGAAGTTACAGCACTTCCACGTGTGCTCCTGCAGTGACTCGCAGAATATCCATTCGATATTCGATTTCACGCCATGTATTCCGCAGCATTTCAGGTGTCACTGTTGCAATGACGGCCACAATCCTTTCCTTCAATTCATCAAGATCACGCACTTTGCTGGAGTACACACACGGTCCTTTACATATCCCCACAAGAAAAAATCGAGTGGTGTGATGTCAGGAGATCGCGGAGGCCATGAAATCGGCCCCCCGCGGCCAATCCAACGACCAGGAAATTGTTCATCCAGGTATCGCCGCACAATCGTTCCCCTGTATGGCGGTGCACCATCCTGTTGAAAAATAACATCTGGTTGTCGTTGTTCAAGCTGCGGTATAGCATAACATTGCAGCATGTCAAGGTACGTGATGCTATTCACCGACTGCTCTGTGAAGAAGAATGGTCCAATCACTTCATTGACAGTCAACGCGCACCACACATTGACCTTTGGACTGTCTCTAACATGTTCACGGACTTCATGAGGGTTCTCTGATCCCCAAATGCGACAGTTGTGTCTGTTCACACGCCCGGAAACATGAAATGTTGACTCATCTGAGAAAGCCACTTTATCCAAGAACGTGTTGTCCACATCAATTTTGTGCAGAATGAGCTCTGCGAATGCAAACCGTTGCGGTTTATCGTCGGGCTTTAGTTCATGAACAATCTGAACTTTGTAGGCATACAATTTCAAACGCTTATGCATCACTTTCATCATCGTAGATCGTGGGACTCGCAATTCCAAGCTGGCGCGCCGAGTTGACTTCGTAGGGCTCTGTTGGAACGCATCTCGCACCTTCTCAATGACTTCCTCACTGACGGTAGGCCTACCAGCATCTTTCTTGTGGGCTACGCTTCCAGTGTCCTTAAACTGCTGATACCACCGCTTTATGGAATCCTTTCCAGGAGCAGGTTGTCCATATTCCAAGCGGAATTGCCGTTGAACTGCTATCACGGATTTCTGCTCATGAAACCAAAGAACGCACATTGCTTTCTGCTGCACGGTCGCCATTTTCGCGATTTGTGTTCCTACGCCAAACAGTGCTGCCGCCTGGTGGTGATAGTGACACCTGACAAACTGTTTGAGTTGTACTTTTCAATGATGTTCACAAGAAGTGTGTACATTTCTTGGTTAATAAAATATTCACTGTCAAAATGCGCTCAATAATTTATGACCACCCGGTATATTACAATATTTCATTTTTCATCTGCATTTCTCGCCGCCAATAAAATACGAATGTAAGTTTTCAAATATGAAGGCCAACAACATGTTTGATGTGGTAAAGTGGCATTCTGTTCATATTGAGTTACATTCGTATTTTTTTTGGCGACGGAAAATTCAAATAAAAAGTCGTATTATGAACTTCAAACGAAATTAGCGTATAATATACATGACAGAACTTTAATTACCGTGTAGTTCATAAATGTAAAATCTCCGACAGCAATGCCACGACGGCCGATATGCTCCCCCACCACCACACACGCAATCGGTAATCTAAAAACAGTTTTTTTATATGGCATATATGCTTCAATAAAAGTAATACGTATTTCAGTGGGGAAAAAATTTTAATTTCGTACATATAATATGTTTTTGCATACATTTCCTCCAGCGTCGAATACATTTTTCGTCGAGTCTTAACTTCCTCGCTGCTGCACGATTGCTCTTAAGCCTTTTCAATCTTGGCTGTTAGTTTAAAAGCTGCTGTATAGCTTGCACGTCGCTTTGGCGAATTTGAAACATACTCTGCTCATGGTGAAGATAAACTCCACCGTGCTCTTGCTTATAATAATAATAATAATCATAATAAAATACTGGTGTTTCTAACACCTCTCAAGTGCTCTCATGACCGTTTAGCCCCGCGTGCGCGCTCATGAAACCTTTTGATAGTCAGCCCCGAGCATCGAGATAAAAAGTCCGATCAGTAAATAAGAGCAAGAGCGTACCTTCATCTGTTCTTGATAAGAGTTAACTGCCACAGAAACTCGTTATGCTTTCAAACTTTGTTTTACGCGTAATTATTTATTTTTCTATATTATAATCTGGTGGGGATTTATTAGATTTCAATGCATTTATTCTTTTATGAAAAAAAATATGAGCATTAAAAACGCAAAAATCTACGAGAAACCTAACGAAACTTTAAAGAAAATTCGAAACCTAAGAGAAAAAAACTTTAAAAAATAAAAAATGTAAAACAATCTTCGCTTTTATCTTCAGCTCCTTTGCCCCTACCGTGTATCCAGCTATAAGAAATTTTAATTAAAAAACACAAAAGAAATACGCTAACAGGCAACTTGTTCTCCTTCTTAAAGACCAATTTCATTTCCCGTTTTCACTATATCCGTGTGTGCGCGCGCCAACCATAAGCTGGCTGCGGGAGTTGGCCATTGTGTAGTGGGAGCGTAGCGAGTGCGCGTCGCCGTCACCTAAAAGTGAAGATTTATCCTAAAAAAAAAAAACGTGTATCCTGACGTGTTTTGTGCCTTCAGATTCATTACAAAACTATAAATGCATTCGGAACATACTTCGAGGTGGGATCGGAATGAAAAGTGAAATATGAAAAGAATGCCACTTTACAACATATTTGTTGGCCTTCATATTTGAAAACTTACATTCGTATTTTATTGGCGACGGGAAATTCGGATGAAAAGTGAAATATTGTAATATATAATGAACTATACATTGTAAATACAGAGTAATTAAAGTTCTGTGATGTATATTATGTGCTAATTTCGTTTGAAGTTCATTATGCAACTTTTCATTTGAATTTCCGGCGCAAAAAAAAATACGAATGTACCTTCTCAATCCATGAAGTACAACTTTGTTTCGATGTGATAAAATGGCGACGGGCAGTGGGGAATTCAAATGAAAAGCGAATAAATGTAATAAATAATGAACTGTACATTGTATATACAGGAAAATTAAGGTACTGTAATGTATATTATACGCTAATTTCGTTTGATTTTCATCAGGACGGAATGCAACTGCATCACTTCAAAGCAGTATCAGTTTTCTGAAATCGTTGTTGTCATGATTGTACATCATAGACCATTCGTTTTACTTGTCTATCATAAAGGGGAGGGGGGTGCGGCCTAACTACCGTTGTGGCGTAACTACCGTTTTTTTTTATAAAATCATACGTTTTTATCGGTGCGGCCTAACTACCGCTGCGGCGTTATTACCGTAAATTATGGTACTTAGGTTATAAAATAAAATAAAATAAAGAAAAAGTAAAATATTTCAGTCAATAAGGCAATTACTTTATGGCAAAGTGTGTTATCGTGCTGAAACAAAAAAGGGCCAATTACTATTGCCAAAGTACTGCCAGAGAGATGGGAGTGCTGCATTGTCCCCAATGTCTTGGTAACGCTCTGCGTTTAGATGTCCGTCAGAACAAATAAAATCAATTCGTTTCAGAACTCACACTGCTTCAAAACAACTTGCTTTTTAGGTAACAAAACATTGACACAAAAAATAAACTGTTATCAAAATTTTTAAGACCAAAATTTAAAAAAATTAAACACAAAAATTAAAAAAGGAAACTAAAATTTATTTATTTATTACATTGTAGCGTCCCGCCACCCCCACAATAATAGTTAGTGTACCCTTGCGTTCCGCATTGAGTGTCGGGGTGATGGAAGCTAGGGTTCGGGACCGAAATAAAATGGAAAGTCAGACTGAAATTGTGGTATTTGGTTCAATGACAATGACTTTATTCATAATTACGTGTATTCAAGTTTAATTCCAATATTCTATTTATTAAATTCTCCTTATTGCTAGCTTAGTACGGGACCCCAAACTATAATCTTATAATCCCTCCATCAAAAGTTACGTAACCTTTTGCACCCAAGTTATTATTCCTGCACATAACTACTGGCACACCTGACTGCGATAAGAATGAACCTTGCAGGTCGGAATTGCTACTATCGTCATGAGAGCATGAACGCGTTGGCTCTGCTAGAGTGACAGCTCAGAGCACTTAGGTACTCCCGTATCAAATATTCTGAAACTGTTACGCTAGTAAGCGCACGGCACCTCCTTTCCTGGACGTGAAGGGACGGGGGTGCTGGAACCCCTCTTGGCGTGCTTCCTATCACGCCAGCCAATGGTGAGCCCGAGTTCCGGTCGTGAGCGTGGGCATATTAACTTCGCCTGTTTACTTACGCTCACAGACGCCTCCACAACACGTTCCTCATTATAAGAAAATTCCTACTGACTTGCTGCATGGCTATAGCTTTCACGGCAGGGTGCTTGTTAGACCTAGATTCTAAACTATGTCAGCAATTATATTTGGCATTTACAAAGCCTCTTCTTTAACATAAACAGTTTATTTGGAGCGGCGCTCAAATTCACAGCGTAGGAACAGAGCTGTAAAAAAAAAGAGTTCGTCGTCGCTTATGCCAAGAGCAGGAGGTCAAATGGCACTATCGAGCTCTGTGTGGAGTGTACAGTTCAAAGTTCCGTTTCCCGCGCTGTGAAAATATTAAAGAGTCACCAAATAGTCGCAACATTTATTTCGGTTACCATCATCCTATCGGTATTCAGTCTTGTGTTCCAAGTCCGGGTTCCCACGTCCAATTGCAACGACATCGTCCATGGCTGACAACTCGCTTACGGCCCCGAGAAATCAACATCAACCATCATTCAAAATTGTCGTCTGGTGCAATCATCTCCGTGTCTCTGCTACATCGATTAATCCCTTTCGCTCGTCATCGAACCAATTAACATTTACAAAACAACATTAATTATTACAATGTAAAGTGAACTTTTACTCTTGATACCACGGCCTCATTTCGAACGCCAAGCATCCAACATGTCGGCAAAGGCACGTCCGTATCGCTCACGAAATTTTTTAACAAAACAAAAACAAAAAAAAAACATAAAATTTTTAACAAACATACACAAAGTCACGCATCCTCATTTCTGCGAAAACGATCGCAACAATCCTCTCCCGGAGGCTGGGCAGTATTCTCAGAAAACCTTGCAACAATTGCCTCCCAACAGAGGATTAGCTGCGATCGCTCACGAAACAACAATTTCACTTTTAAAACAACGACGAATAAAACGCAACACACTTGTATCCTTTATAACAAACGAAAAGCACCTACAATAACAAATATCATTTACTAGAATGTAAATTAAACACTACATATTTCCATAAACATCGACGCTAAAATTTCACAAACTCCCCCCCCCCCCTATATTCTCTCATCGGCCCTTATACGTTTATCCGGCCCTCCACCATTTGCATGATAAATTGAAAATGGATTAAATTTTACCAATTCTGTTATCGACAATATGATGATCAAGGTCTTAGCTTGGCTGTATCAACTTTTTAGGCTTTTTCATGGGCCCCTTCAAGTCAATTGCGTTTGTTCTAGCCGTTATTTGTTAAAAATATCAAGATATTGCATGTGATATAACAATCGATTTGTAGTGAGAATTCAACAATGAATAATAAAATGTTACTTTCTATTTGTCTTTTAAGCATTTAAGATAATAATATTAGAATACTTTTTCATCCTTGTCACAGCTAATATAAATTTACCTCTGTGTCACAGCTACAGCTGCTCTTTGGAATGTTTGCAAGATTTTATTCAGAATTAATCATTACATGTACTTAGTATGAGATCATCATAATTACCAGTAAATGGTAAACTTGATGGAAAAATTTAGACTTATTGTTTTTTTCTTTTGCATAATAAAACATGTTATTCAAGGATGATAACGTATTCTAATATAATAATTGAATATTTTGATTACTGTTCTAATACAGGGTCTTTATAATTAAAGTTCCATTTTGACATGGCCATAAAAAAAAACCTACTGGACCAAAAGCATGGCCATAAAAAAAAAAACTACTTGGTAATATTATACAAGAGGGCATGGGAAGTTCATACCCACCAAAAAAATAAATTAGTTCAAAAGGTCACCACCAGCATGGAATGGTGCTCTATGCAATATTCATATACGAAATTAGACACGAAGACACAGGTTAACAAGTCTTTAATTGTTACTAAAATTAGTTACATGTTGAATGTGGCCTCCACCATTTACTGAAAGCAGGTTACATCCATTGTTAACCTGTGTCTTCGTGTCTAATTTCGTATACGAATATTGCATAGAGCGCCATTCCATGCTGGTGGTGACCTTTTGAACTAATTTTTTTTTTTTGGTGGGTATGAACTTTCCATGCCCTCTTGTATAATATTACCAAGTATTATAGCTTTTGGTCCAGTAGTTTTTTTTATGGCCATGTCAAAATGGAACTTTAATTATAAAGACCCTGTATATCACTCAAACAATTTAGGTTTAAGCCAGTATTTTTTTTTTTAAGAAAACATGTCAAGCAAGTAAAAATTTGGCCTGACCCCTTTCCCCACTCTCCATTTTCTTGAAGATGAGGTTTGGAACACCAGTTCTGTCCATGTGAATTAAAATAACCCTCCTTGCTAAGATTTTTACCTCGTTCTATCTATTCACCAAGTAGCTCAAAATAGAGCTTTTACAGCACGTGGCCGCGTAAGGCATTCTGGGTTTAGGTTGCTTAGCAACCCAGGACTCAGAACTAGGTCAGCCGTCTTGGATAACAAGCATGCTTCGCACACGCTAGTCGCTGTGGCAAGATCGGCATATTACACGAATCTTCCAATCCATGCACAACTGAGATATGAACAAAAATTGCTGATATTAATAGTATTGATCCTTATACCCTATTAAATCAGGAGTTTACTTTAGAGGAAAGCAGTTTGCCTTCGTTGGATCTCATCGAAATTTCAAGCTACGTCGTCCACAAGCACAGCTGGATCACACGCAAAGAAACGAGGGCATATAATTGACTCGGTGCATACAAGAATTTTTTGTGTGGCTAGGTCCTCGAAGTCAGTTACAGACAAATTAACATTAATACACTCGTTTATAGCAAGGTATGTAATAAATGACACCGAAAGTAAAATTTCAGGATAAAAGTTCAGCATAGCATCCCCTACTTTTCTCGGCTGACATCGATCAGCTCCGTCGCGTTTATGCTCTGAATTTATTATCGTAACATATCTAATTATATGTAAATGATTTATCATGTTATGGAAATTATATTTTAAGAAATATATGCAAGAAAAAAAATCACGAAAGTTCTGTGGCGATGAACTTCAGCTAACAGGCGACCATTGGTCATTCATGTCGGCTTGGCCGCCCATCATTTAACGTACACAGTCATGGAACTTTCGTATTTTTTTCTACACAAATTTCTTAAATATATAATTTCCATAATATGATAAATCATTTACATATTAATTAGATATGTTACGATAATAAATTCAGATCGTAAACGTGACGAGGCTGATTGATGTCAGCCGAGAAAATTGGGGGATGCTAATCTGAACTTTATCAATTTCTGATACACTAGACTCCTTTGGAAAAATTCCGACGAACTGCATTTATTTAATTAAACAAGCGTCTTCTTTATTAAGTATCCAGATTAATCTCATTCTAAGAAATGATCGAAATGATCGGAGCAGACACGCTGTATTTTTTACAGTCGCAGTCTTGAGGTGCTAACTCTTAATTGCAGCGAGCCAAGTTCTCCTCCTCTCCGTTCTTTCGAAGGTTAGCTTATCTTGGTGCCTCTGAACTACAGGTATTCTATAAAAAAGACTTTAATTTATCTCTAGTTCGCCATTAGAACACCCTAAGATGTAGCAAAAAGACATTGTATAATGATTTCCAGAGCGTGTGCAAGTAGTGAACTGATAGCAAAGAAAGCGAGTACCTGTTTGCTTGTTATCCAATATGGCGGCATAAGCTTTCTTCGTGTCGATGACATCACAATGACGACACAATGACGCGTAGTGAAAAAGCTCTATTCATAAATATAGCTGTACCTCAATCTGGAACTCAATCCAATGTTTCTGAAAATACTTTGCACCTCTTGGAGCTTATGACTTCATGTGCACTCAGATGTCAGTCCATATTGGCAACATTTTGTCAAGTTTCTGAATGTAGAGGTTGAATTGGAAATTTTTATATGCAGTACATTATTAATGGCTATGAATTATAAGGGTGATTCAGAATTTATGTACTAAAACAAACATATTTTATTCAGCAATGTGTGTCCTAAATCACACTGGTATAGTGCTGTACTTGCTTCAGTTGCAGCAACCATTCATGCAAGGACCAGTAAGTTGACTCTCTGATGGCCGAGTTTTCAATGAAAAAATAACAACTAATGACTAAACTACAGATTATATGCAAAATGCCTATTATTTTCTAATGTGAATTATGCTACCACAGATCATGTTATATTGCTATACGAGTCTAAATATCCCAAAATAAGCCTTTTTAATTTTGTATATAATGCATAAAATGCTACGTAATTGCATATAAGCATATACCTGTGTTTTAGTGCATATTTTTCAACTTTTGATAGCATTTTAGTTTATCTTTCACCACAAACGTTTCAAGGCATTGTTGTGCCAAAGCATTAACCTTTTCACAGCGAGCCTGTCAGTTCCAAATAACACATTACAAAATTTAAATGCATATAACTGAAATTCAATTACAGAAAAATTGCTAATTCTTGCATATAATTGCTAATATACAGGGCCTTTATAATTAAAGTTCCATTAAATGACATGGCCATAAAAAAAAACTACTGGACCAAAAGCTATAATACAGTCAATTCTCGTTAATACGAAATCGTGGGGACCAAGAAATTTTTTCGTATTATTCGTATTTCGTATAAACCAACAATACTAAAAGTGTTATGAAATAAGCACGGAAATAGAATACTTTAAGTTAGAAATAAGTTTTATTCATCTCTCCTAAAAAAATCTGTAATAACAGTTTGTTTTCGCGCTAAAACGATTTTTTTTATTGTTGAAATAAATAACGGGCAAATTTTTTTACGTTTTTAAAACAGCGTGGCCTGGCGAATTTGCAAATAACTATCGGCTTTTTCTTGTCAGTGCCATCCATATTTGTACATAATAATACTGACAACCGTTCTTTGCTACTTTTCCCTATGAAAGATACCGTAAAAAAACATTAGATACATGTACAAAATTATCGGTAAAAAATACAATAAAGTTTAAATGACGCATGCATACCTCCATGACACTTTTCACCTTTTAAATGATAAGATTTCTCGGGCAGAAGTTTATAAAATAGGGCGGTTTCGTCAGTGTTGTAACTTCAGATCTAATGAAAGATCCTTTCGTTTCCTTTTGCTTGAAGCTGGCATTGAATAAAATTCCTGACTGTAGATAACTGCGTTATAGCGATGAGGAAATTGATTTTGAAACAATACCGATATTGCACTTGTTTAAATAAAGATTTGAGCGCTATGTGACAGGATTTCAGATCTGAATAGCTGAACCAATCAGATTTCGCGAATCAGATTTCCCGTTAGCTTCAAAGCACGTGATTCAGATTTCGCGAATCAGATTTCGCGTTAGTTTGAAAGCACGTGATTCGTTAGTTTGAAAAATTCGACTAAATAACCGATGTTTTTTTATCGAATAATCGACTAAAATTATCGGATAGCAATATTGACTGATTAAAAAAATCGAGTATTCATTTATTCGAATACTGTAATTCAGAAGCAATCACATATGAAATGACTTTGAAAATTATTTTTATTAAATTTACACTTCGAAATCTGAAATTTTATCATTAAAATTGTTCCTAAAAGGACTATTTTTCAATAAAATTATGAAGTTTTCCTTCATATAAACCGTATTTTAATAAAAATATGTTCGTATAAAGCAGAGAATTTTACATAGTAATTGCTTTTTCGGGGAAGGGCCACAAAATATTTTCTTATTAACCGGAATTTCGTATTAACCAATTTCGGATTAACGAGAATTGACTGTACTTGGTAATATTATACAAGAGGGCATGGGAAGTTCATACCCACCAAAAAAAAAATTAGTTCAAAAGGTCACCACCAGCATGGAATGGCGCTCTATGCAATATTCGTATACGAAATTAGACACGAAGGCACAGGTTAACAAGTCTTTAATCGTTACTAAAATTAGGTACATGTTGAATGTGGCCTCCACCATTTACTAAAAGCAGATTACACCGGATTACTGTCTAATTTCATATACGAATATTGCAGAGCGCCATTCCAAGTTGGTGGTGACCTTTTGAACTAATTTTTTTTTTTGGTGGGTATGAATTTCCCATGCCCTCTTGTATAATATTACCAAGTATTAAAATGGTCCAGTAGTTTTTTTTGTTATGGCCATGTCAAAATGGAACTTTAATTATAAAGACCCTGTATATACAGTAATTGTAAACCTGAAAAAGGGTCATACGGCACATACGGGTGTCTGTTTGTGTCAAGGAATTGCCTTAACTATGAAAACAGACATTTGCCCCAATATCAATTGCACATGCATTACATAGGGTGGCTGAATGTATTAGGTGTGAATTATCTGATATAGATAAGCTTACCTCTAATATGAAAAAAGTATTTAAAAAAGCAGTTCTACGAAGAACATACATATACTAACATGTTGAGCCTTCCACCACATCCAATCCTAACAAAGTGGAGTACCTGGTTAAATGCTGTTACCTATTATGCAGAAAACTGGGAAACTGTAAAAAAAAGTCATTGACACATTTTGTTCTGCTGATTCTGTTGCCATTGCCAATTCTCAATAGCTATTTAAATCGCCAAGTATTGCACCAAATGTAGCACATATTGCAACAAATTTTTCTTTTCTTGTAAGCAGTATTGAGAAGTTAGAGGCACGAGACGAAACACTTATGTATCAGATTTCTATCATTGAAGAAAAGATTTCTATTATTTTCAGAAAAGATTAAAGATGCTTCAGGACCAGCTGCTGAAAAGGCAAGACAAAAGCTTTCATGCACTTTAGAAGCGAATGCAGGCTATTCAGTTTTGAAAGACATTGCTTCTGTAATTGCTGGTGACAGCAGTGACTCATTTTTTGATCTGCACAAACTTAGTCCTTTAGAAGTTGCTAGTTTCAAGTTTGCTCCTGTCACCGGGGTGGATGATGAAAGATCTTTTTCGATATTGAAGTATACAGGGTGTTCATAAAATGAGGGATAATAAGTACTTAGCATGATTCTTCACATCAAAGTAAATGAAAAGTCCTTATGCAAAATATTCAAAACTCAAATTTTAAGGGTCTAAACATCACGCGAAGTTTTCTAAAAGTTGGCGGAAAACGTCATTTAATCTCAACAATT
Organism: Rhysida immarginata; assembly: GCA_023313115.1. Lineage (NCBI taxonomy): Eukaryota > Metazoa > Arthropoda > Chilopoda > Scolopendromorpha > Scolopendridae > Rhysida > Rhysida immarginata. The sequence continues at coordinate 1,439,880 of JAHWFO010080620.1, read as the reverse complement.
GCCACCGTTTTCTCGTGGCATAGTGCAGTTCATTATGTGAAGTGTTGGTGCAGAAAGTTCATAAATGACGTATTTCTGAGATTTGCAGAAAGTTCATAAATGACATATTTCTGAGATTTGCAGAAAGTTGCATGCATATTTCTGAGATTTTTTAGTGCATTTAATCAGTAGTTTACTAATGATGTTTGACAACGTGTGCATTACAGAAGTGCTTCGAACTGTTGCCCCCTTTCTTGTACACAACTGCCAAAGCATTGACTGCTGCACCCATTCAGATATACCTGAAATAGTACATATGGTGTTACAGTTGTCAACAATCCATGGAAGAAGATGATTGCCATAATATACATGACTGGCATACACTAGAGTCTTCAGGTATCCCCACAAGAAGTCCAGTGGATTAAGATGAACCTAAAATGAGCAGCCAATGGCAAACGGTCAAATACTATGAAGGGTCATTCCACGTCAATTCAACCAAAAAAAATAAAAACAACTTTTGACATCCATGGTCTCAGATTTCAAAAAAATTGGCTCATATATTCCCTTTATGGAGATAATAAACCATATAATTTATTTTTTTATTTTTTTTTATTTTTATTTATTTATTTTTTTTGTTGCTCTGACTCTCATAGTTTTAATTCTACAGCCTCTCAAACTTTGTATAAAAATTAACTTTTAGCATTTCCAAAGCTTTTGCTGCAAACTGCACTTCCATGCATAAGAAATTACATCTACCTCTATCCAATCTCTTAGAAATTTTTAATCTAAACCAATAAAAGTATGAGGACTTTAGAAAAAAATATGTTCACTCTCTAAATTTAGGATGGTAAAAATTAAAACAAAAAAAATTATTTATTTATTTATTTTTTTTTTTACAAAATAAGTTTCACAAAAATTGAATTATCAATATAAGGGAAAAGTGGAACCACAACAAACATTTTTTTTAAATGAGCCTAGCAGTGTATTCTATCATTATCTTTATCTTCTATATATATAAAAATGTATGTATGTATGTATGTATGTATGTATGTATGTATGTATGTATGTATGTTCATTCTAAAAACCTTCCGATCATGATGAAATAGGCCACATTTGACCTTCAAAGCAAGAGGAAGAACACTGTGTACATGAGATTTCGATAAAATAATAATCTTTTATATAAAATTCATTTTACGATTGTTGTTTGATTGTTTGCCCACTGACGGAATTTGCCATTGGATGGCGCTTAACTCGCACGTCCTTAGGATCCTAAATCCTTCCCTTTCCTCCGAAGATTTCAGCCATTATGCCATCGTGCATTCGGTTGCTTTATGATGTTTTAATCCTCTTTTCTGCTACATTTTTTGAAGTGTTGAGATCCTGTTTTTATTCTTTATATTCAGAAAATTCAGCATTTGTCTGAAGAGGTTCTTAAAACTTTTGAACTCGGATTCGCACCATATGTGCGTTAGGTTCAGACAAGGCCTTTACTTTCATTTTCAGTTTCAATGAAAAATCTCTCCTGCAGGCAACGAGATTAGTATTTTTAGAGTGGAATAAACGACGCCATCTTTTGAAGCTGATTGACAGTTGAGGAAAAGAACTTGAAATTTGAGAAAAAGAAAAAATACATTCGGAATATAACAATCATTTTATTTATGGTGCTGCATGCAGGAAATAAATTTAGTATGAATATGAACCACAATGGTTCCACTAAACCAGGTTCCTTGGAACCAATTTCGACTATTAATAATTTTACTTTATACTCATCCATGTCAAATGATTCCAAATTGTTTGATCTATTTCATGCCATATTTTAGAGTTGAAAATTCCAATTAATTATAAGGGTTCCACTAAACTAAACTTAGCTTACATTATAAAATGCTGAAAAGCATAAATTAGTTTCGCTCTGTTTGTGAGTCTGTTTAACTGCCCGTCTGTATGTCCGACGAAACCTCGAGAATGCTTTAACACCTTCAAATTCTGCTTATGGTATTTGTACGAGTTCCTACCTGAGCTCAGCTCTTAAGCTTTGCATTGAATTCAGACTAACAGTTACGAGACTATTGAGACCAAACCCTCCCCCTTAAAAAATTTTAATTGGCAATAAAAGGCATGTAATATATCACACTTTCAGAAATGACGAGCCCAAGACGAAGAACACGTACTTTTCGAAATTAAAAGAGAAAAGGCTTGGAGTACGTGCCCGCCATGAACCTTAGACGAGGCACGCACACATTTCTTATTTAAATTGCAGTGCTGTTAGTACATCAGACTCTCCAAGACAATGCTTTGCAAAAACATTAAGAAGGAATAAATGGCTTTGACAAAAGAAAGAACATAGGCACAGAAGAATAACACACACAGAAGAGCGAGCATGCCGAAAACGCCATTGCTGAATACAAAAAAAAAAACCTAAAAAAAAACTGGAATAATAAACAACATACTAACCTCTCTTCATGGGTTCATTTTCACTGAATGTTCACATTGAGAAATTGACTAATTTCATCAAAAAGGAGCCCGAGCAACGTTGGGTAAAACAGCTAGTAAATAATAAAATTGATGGCTTATTTCTTCCTTCTTTTAACTTTTGGTACTGTTTTCTGAAAAATGAGATGTCAAATGACAATGTTTCTACTTTACCCAAAATTATACAATCTTATTGAAACAAAATCTCCAGCCTAAATTGTAAAACTTTAAATGTCTCACAATTTAGCTTAAAATTATTTTTTGATTGGTAGCACTAATCTGTTTGAAAAGTAAATACCAGTAAGTAAGTAAGTAAGTAAGTAAGTAAGTAAGTAAGTAGGCAAGCAAGCAAGCAAGCAAGCAAGCAAGCACTAATCTGTAAATCTTAAAAAATAAACCAAGTTTTCGAAATTTATAAAAAATTAAAAGTTGCTTAATTTTTTTACTTGACAGTTAAAATTTATGTTTTCCAAAAGCTTAAAGAGATATTAAATCTGCTATTTAAATTAAATGGCACATGTTTTGAACTGTTAAAAAAAAATTAAGGGATAAAATTAGCATTTTCTAATTTTAAATTCATTTTGGCAAAATGTTTGAAATGGGGTCTAATTATGTCTAAATGCTCGGTTTCAACATTGTTAGTCACACATAAAGATAAATATTTCTTAATTAATACAATACTGATTTTTAACATTAATTATTTATGAGTAATAAGAATTTTACTTACATGTGCATTGTTTATGAGTAATAAGAATTACGTAAATGTAAGTAAAATGTGTTGAATCCTGCCAACCTGCAGCAAAGAACAGATTTTACTACCGTATTTTCGCGAATATACCCCGCACCCCTAAATGCCCCGCAAAATTCCACATTTATGTAAAAAATATTTAGGAAACCCGCACCCCTGTATACACCGCGGGGTATACAGGGGTGAAAAGCTGAAAGAACTTCGAGATTATATTACAGTTAAATCAGAAAATTAAGAAGTATAATTAATTATTTCAACCATTAAATTCAATTAAAATTCATAAAAATTGTATTGGCAGTATAAAATGTTCCAAGACATAAAACATGAGGAGTGGAAGAAGAGTTTATTTTGCAGGAAAATCAAAATCGAACAGGAAATTCAACACAAAAGTTAGCAGATAGATCCAGCAGATTGAAATAAGCAACTGATAAATGAAAGCAAACTAGCATCTCTTTATATATGTAAACTATGAGTGCCAGAAGGGCTGTGATTGGTTGTTATTAAGAGGCAAGAAATATTAGCCAATAGAAATGCAGTCATGATAGGTAAAGATACCTTCATGATTTATGATTTTTCTACAGGATATTTTAATTACAAAAAAATGTAAAGATATTAAACCTTTTAAAGCTTGTTTAAAGCTTAATATTAAACCTTTTAAGTCTATTCTATTATTCACGTGAAGACGTTTGCTTTCCTTTATATTGTTTTTGCGAACAATTCTTTACTACATGATTGTATATTTGATACGAAAAACTTTTGTATTTATAAAATACAGTATTTGTAATTTTAAAAATAATTTTATTTCTGAATGTAATATACAATGTGTTGTTCAGTTAAAATAAATATTACGATATCTTTGATCCCTAAATACCTTTAGTTTATATTTACTATATATGAAGTTGTATTTTTACACTTTTTGGTAATTAAAATATCCTGTTTCTATAAAAATCATAAATCATGAAGATACCATTACCTGTCAGGACTGGCTTTTAGATTAGCCTTATTTTGATTGGCTCATATATCCTGGCTTCTATTGGCAACCAATCACAGCCCTTCTGGCCCTCATAGTTTAATATATAAAGGGGTGTTTGCTTGGAAGATAGCATTCCCTCATTTGAATCATTCTATTGAAACAATTTCTAGATTGCATTATTACCACTTCTAGTTCAACTTGTTCATGTTTTTCATCTCGCACATCATTCATGTAAAAAATAATTTGGAAACCCCGCACCCCTAGATAACCCGCACCGCCCTTCCGCAGATGTAAAAAAGTGTATAACCCGCGGGGTATATTCGCGAAAATATGGTAATACAGAGAATATTCGCTTAAAAAGCAAAACTACACAGAATACACTGTTAAATAATTATTATTACAAAAATACCGAAAAAACTGTATTAAGCGCCCGGGCGCTTATTTGCAAAAATTCATCAGACCCCAGGCGTTTAATGCAGGCGGGCCGGTATTACAGGTCCGGCATTTATAAAATTTGCACAACTGTGATGGAAACTATTATTTCAAAATATTAAATTTTCAAAATAAGGGAGTCTTTAGGTGTTGAGCTGCTACTTCTCCACATTGAGAGATCTAAGTTGTGCTGGTATGGCCACGTGATACGGATGCCGCAAACTGGTCTTCCTAGGCAGTTGTTATATTCCAAGCCGGTGGGTAAGAGACCAAGGGGTCGGCCTAGAACCAGGTGGCTAGACTACATGGAGAATCTGGGTTCGAGTCGCTTGGGTATTACCAGGGAGGACATGCGCCTGATGGCGGAAGATCGCAATCGCTGGAGATCCTCCATAGGGCTGCTGCCGCTGCGACCCTAACGGATAAACGGGTTTGAAAAGTAAGTAAGTAAGTAAGTATATTAAATTTTCCAAGCAGAAGAGAAGTTATTTAATAAAATGAATCACGCAACACAATTTATATAAATTTAAAATAAATATATATATATTCAATTACAAATAAAACCTTTGCAAAATTCTCACCCTTCTTTGTCTTTTTTTAAAATATCCTGCTGTGCTTTCCATTCTCAAATGCGTTTAGGATCAATGATAAACTGTTTGGCTGTAGCCTCTTTAGAATGGTTTTAGCATAGTTTACAGCTGCGAGTTTAAAATTGATTCTGAAACTGAAGTTTTTGTTTTTTATCAGCCATATTGCTTGACTGAATCCAAAATTAAAAAGCAAGAAATTAGAAGACAATCAGGCTGATATCTAATTTCCGGTTTAGCAGTGGCAGTTGGGAAAGCAAAAATTCCCGTGAGAATGCAGCATGTGAGGACAAATCCATGAAATGAACTGAAATAAGCGCCCGAACGGTTATTGAAGGTCCGGCGCTTATTTGTAAAAATTTGGTAACCTCCAGGCGCTTACTGCAGCTGGGCCGGGTCAGGTCAGGTGCTGAATACAGTATTTACAGTACTGCATTATTTTTCAGTAATAAGTTTGAAAAGATTTTATAGTATTCCCATATAATTTTTTTTTTTTTTTACTTATGCAAGTTACAGTTAGATGAACTGTTTGACACAATTCTTATTCATAAATTTCAATCTCTTTTGTGTAATATACCTTCCAAATTAGTCATTTTCACCTCAATTAACTTCATGCAGTCCTTTGAAAAATATTAAGTTCTTCCAGAGGACATTTCTAGAGTCTCAACAATAGCAAGAACATGAGGAACTGGTATTGCACAGGAATCTTCATGCCTTGCCCAATAAAAAGATGGTGAAGATCCATTCGGAAGAAGTAACTTTACATTAGCATCATGCATAGCAGACACTATTCCAAAATATCACAAATGGTCATATTTTATGCAATTTAACACTCATTTATTCGTGCCTTCTGCAATTACTTATTAGAGCTGACATCACAAATAGGAGGTGGTCACATTTAATGTAACTCGATTGTTAACTAGATAATTTCTGAAATGATAGATTGATTTTTTCATGTGTTGTTATGAATGGTGAGCAGTAGCTTTTTAGATTTAAAAATATAAATAAGTTCCTTGTCAGTGGTAATTCTTCTAGCCTGAATAGTATCAGAAGACTCTAGTGGCTTGAAATTCTGAAAACTTTTAGTGCCAGAAAGCATTTGTATGTCTTTGAACTGGTCTTTTAGAGCAGAGAATGCTGCATCTGGTACATCTTTGTCTATCAGTAAATACTTTTGTTATAGAGGGTGATTCGAAAGTCCCCGAACTCCAAGTTTAAAACGTATTTACTACAAAACCATAAAAAATATCTGAGTATTGCTGCTTGGGGCAGTTGTGTATGACCTTTGGAATGAGCTGCACAATGTCAGAGCACCACGTGGCATGGATGCTTGTGCAGGCGAGAAATAACGTTATGTCAATCATGGTTCTCACACAAGAACAGAATACTTCATGTTGTAAAACCCTTGCACTTAAAACATGCACTTAAAATCTTAAAACATTAGCAGTAAGCAGTGCGTTTTTCCGAATTCAAAGAACGAAGCTTATGCACTACTCGAATTCTGTACGGCTGAATAACTCTTGAGACAGCCACCGGATTGGCTTCCATGAAGAGCTCTGCAGAAAGAATTTCTTCAGAAATGTACAGCCCGTCGGGCACTTTCAGGCTGCTTATCATACACTCTGCTTACATCGTGAAACCGGTATACAAGATCATGCATAGTTGTTTTCCCTGGTACAGTATAGCAGTATCAGGAAACTTCCTTTGAAAGTGCTGAATGCAACGCTGGAACGATTTTTCCACAAAATAAACTTCTGAGAATGTGACTTTGTTCTTGCATCAAAACCTTTGCCAACTGAACGTCACTTTTCACCCGTGCCCGCGCCACTGTACCGTCACATGGTCCTCTCATGTTGCATAGCACGTTCCTAAGATCACACACCACACCACAATTAGCAATACTTGGATGTCTTCTATGGTTTTGCAGCAAAAAAATATATATATATAATTTAAGTAAAAAGGATGATTCTTTCGACAGTTCGTTGGAGAAAACTACTGCATCTCTAAACTTCATTTTGGTATTAAATGAAAGACCATAGCCTGTAGATTTGTCAAAGTTAGTTTATATTTCCATAATTGCTGTTAATTGCAATAATTTACAATTCACAATTGCTTATGATGGCAAATCAAACAATCCTGAAAAGAAAAGGTCTGGTAATAGCGATATGCTAACGGTTTTTTACTTGTTCAATGCATTTCGAGTAAACCTCATCTTCAGGAACTATGAACACTACAAACTAGCATGATATACAGCACTTGGTTGTATAGCCTCTGTCCACCAATCAGTGGAGACATGGCACTAATAGCGACAAACTCGCATCCGATTGGTGGGCTTACAATAGACGTGGTATCCAGTAAATGGTAACATTGAAAAATACTTTGAATAATAGATATGATGGAAATTAAGATATTCAAAAACAATCGAAAGCAATTGAAAAGAGGAGGCACGGGAAATCGTTTGACGTCAAATATCCTTATATAAAATCTCTAAAATTTTTCTTGTAAAAAATGAAAACCTCTTGCTAAAAAAGTGAAAACCTATAATCCACAAGGAGGAAAAAGGAGGTATAAAATTGATAAAAATGAATTTCAAAACTGTAAATGTTTTATCGGAGCTTTGTCGGAGCCCATTTCTGCGATCGGCGGATTTCTTGCTACCGGTCATCAACTCTTACGCATACATGAAGCCCATGTTTACAGTGTATTTTGTTTTATTCACATACATCTAAAACTTCTGTATGATAAGTGATAAGAATTTTTATATCCTTTTTTGTTCTTTCCTTGAAATTAGTTTGGGTAAGAGTGTTTTAGCAGTGTACGATCAACCTAAGTGAAGGCCTTTTTAAGCGCGCTTCATTTAATCGACTGAATATCATAATTAAAAATATAGAATTTATTGACTGCAAATTCCATTTTTATGCGAACTTCTGCAAATATTGTGATTAGTATTTTCAAATTTATGAAAAAGTCTGGTAAAATTCTATTCCGTTGACGTCAAAGCTGTCCTTAGATATACTGCATTTTCGAATTGCAGCACATAAAAAACCATGTATCCATTGTCAAATGGTATGGTTCTATCTGTTTGGAATTATTTTATAAAAGAGACGCTCGTTCCCGATATCGTTACAATCAATTCAAATAGAATGAAGAAAAATGATACATAAATTATTCAGCTTCGCTCTTCATAAACCCCTGGCTCAACTGACTTCTCTATCTAGATTATCCCAAAGACGATAAGAAAGGATAAACCCCTTTCTTATCGTCTTTGGATTATCCTTCATCTATTTCGTTCTCATTGAGCAGAATTTTGAAAAGAAGACGAAAAAAAATTCTTTCTTATGCCATTTTTGATCAAATAATAAAAATTAATACTCTAAAGGGTTTAAGTTGTAATTTTAATTGATATTTTTATCAGATTACACACTTATATCCTCATCTATTCCTGCTTATACTATGCATGATAGGCACCGTGCTAAGTATTCATGACTTTGAGGCTACATGCAGCACCAATTATTGGCTGCCGTAGCTGATATTCGGCAATCTTTGGAAATTGACATTAAAAATCCAATTTTCACATATCTAACCATTAATTTTAGGGAAACGAATTATTGCATAAAATATATTACAGCTTTTTGCAATTGGTAAAATGTACACTCACTTCCAAAAGTTAAGCACGGGGAAAAAAATGTTAACTTCCGTAAGCCAATCTGAATTAAAGATGCTAAAATTTGCTCCAAATGTAGAAGGAAGTATGCAAATATGTTAGGTGACAGCCAATCGCAATTTCGCGTCGAGAAATATGCAAAACAGGCAGTCGTATAAGAAGCCGACATTGTGAAGGGTTATAGGAGTTGCATATAAGTGCTGGTAAAAGGTGTTTAGAACATTCGTAAGATTTATTTTCAAGCTAGATGTGTTTCTATGGCTTCCAGAAGACGAATGGAAGATTCTGAACGCTGGCGGGCTGTTGGACGCATTGAAGCAGGACAGTCTATCACAGATGTTGCTCGTTTCTTCGGCGTTCATCATTCCGTCATTTCACGATTATGGAAACAATTCCAAACCAGCCAAATAGTTGTCCGAAGACCTGTAGCCGGTCGTCCAAGGGTTACGACCCCCTCGGAAGATCGCTATATTGCTGTTGTAGCCAAGCGGAATCGAAGATCGACCTCCACACAGGTGACATCTATGGTTGCAGCGGCCATTGGTAAGACAATATCTGCCACTACTGTTCGTCGAATGCTACACATGAATGGTCTGTACGCCCGGGTACCACGAGTTTGTGTTCCTTTATCCGTCCAATCCAGACAGGCATGATTACAGTAGTGCCGCCAGCATGTGAATTGGACTGTGTCGGATTGGGGCAACGTTATGTTCACAGATGAGTCCAGATTTGCCCTACAACCCGATGATAAGCGTGTAAGGGTCTGGAGGGAACAAGGCACACGCAATCGGCCCGAGAACATCATCGAACATCACGCATTCCGCGGTGGAAGCATCATGGTCTGGGCAGGGATTGCATTGGGATATCGCACCTACCTGCATATCTACAGGCGAGGTTCTGTGACGGCTGTACGGTATCGAGATGAAGTCCTAGACCCCATTGTGAAACTGTACGCTGAAGCAGTTGGTCCTTCTTTCGTTTTAATGGATGATAATACCCGTCCCCATAGAGCTGCCATCGTTGACGACTTTCTGGAGAGTGAGGGGATTGCGCGTATGGAGTGGCCGGCTTACTCGCCGGACCTTAATCCCATTGAAAATCTTTGGGATGCCCTTGGCCGTGCTGTATGTAGACGTTTCCCACCTCCAGCCACTCTTAACGATTTGGAAACTGTCCTACAGGAGGAATGGCTATTACTGGACTCTGCGGTGGTTGATCACCTCGTAACAAGCATGATCACACGCTGTACACTTTGTATGACGTTGAGGGGTGCTCACATACCCTATTAATGTCTTTTTTGTTGTTTGTTTTGAATTTAAACATCATTTCGTTAATGACACAAATATGTCATCATCTTATAATTTATGTAAATTCAATATTTTTTTTAATCTCTGTATGTAATTCTTTGTTTTGTTTCATGAATAGACATAGAGATACTTACTTTCACCATTTCATGTCAATCAAAGCAGTGCTTGTCCATTTTTTGGCATTTTACCTCTCTGTGCTTAACTTTTGGAAGTGAGTGTAGTTTGCAACTGAAAAAATAATCTTTTCAAATGAAAAAATGTAGTTTTCAATTGCAAACTACATTTTACCAATTGCAAACTACATTTTACCAATTGCAAACTACATTTTACCAATTGCAAAAAGCTGTAAGACAAACTGCATCTAATGACACCATAAAAATCAACAAGTGAAAATTCCGTGTCACTTGACCTTTAATTATATTATTACAATAATATATCAATAGTGCCGTGATTAAGTATATCCAGTGGGATCCAGTGTACATCGACTGGATCCCAGTTAGGGGCTTTTGACCTAACAATAATATACGAGGGGTGATCAAAAAGTAATGTCGTGTTTTTTTTTCTCTAAAATCATGATCGAGAAAAAAATAAACACGTGTACGTTCGATAGAACAATTTAATTTTTATTTTTCCACATAATCTCCAAGCCGATTGAGGACAAGTTTTTCCACGCCCTGTCGATAAAAGTCATCCAGTTTAGTGTGGAACCACTTGCAAACTGCCGATTTCACCTCGTCGTCGTCACAGAAATGTTGACCGGCCAGCGACTTCTTCAATGCTCTGAAGATATGGTAGTCACGGGGAGTGAGGTCTAGGCTGTATGGAGGATAAAGCAGTGTTTCCCAGTTCCATCACTGCAACAGGTCAGTGACCCGTTTCGCCGTGTGGGGATGTGTATTGTTGTGGTGCAGCACGATGTCCTCCATTGCCAAGTCAGGTCTTTTCCTGCGTATGGTTGCTCCATTGCCAAGCCTTGCACCAACGTTGTACTGTTTGGAGCTGCACAATATCACCTCCGTACACCGACACAATATCCTTATGGATATCGACTGGTTTCAGTCCTTTTGCACAAAGAAAACTCATAACACTTTGCTGCTCAAAAGCATTGGACGATTAAATGAGAGCCGCCATCTTGTTTGGACTGTCGCTTCGCTAGTGCTTAACAGATGCACACGACACTAACAGGAAACTTTAACAATAAACCGAATTAACTTTTATATATCGCAGTTTTCTCATATCTGCCATCATTTTCGAGAAAAAAAATACGCGAAATTACTTTTAGATCATCCCTCGTATCAATATTGCCATGATTAAGTATCGTCGATGGACCCGAGTTAGGGGATTTTCTCCTGACAATAATTGCAAGGTAAAAAATGTACAATTGCGAAGGGAAACATAATACAAAATGAAAAAATTAAATTAATTATTACAATAATACAGGGTCTTTATAATTAAAGTTCCATTTTGACATGGCCATAA
>JAHWFO010080620.1:1407193-1427842 GCA_023313115.1 Rhysida immarginata | reverse complement strand
CGAGGTTTTATTTATTTTCGATTTTAGATGTCTAGGTCTTTTGTATGGTGTTTGCAATTTATTTATAGAAAGTTGTGAAAGATTACTGCACTTTTTTTAGGTTCCAAAAAAAAAAAAAAAAAGGGGGGGGGGGGGGAAAACGTCTTTCAGTTTTTTCCATATGATAATGTAGAACTTAAAATTTTATTAAAAATATACATAATGTTTATGATGGAAATCAGAAGAAGATTAATTTTCTACTCAAAAGCCACATGTCTTTGCAAACATTGTTCCTGTATAAAAAGTGCATTTCAGGGGATAAAAAAGAGCATTTTTTAATATAGAAATGGAAAAATGTGAATTGCACTATTGTATTGGCAAATTGATTTAAAGTTAATAAATTGGGAATAGTACATAATTTTGCTTAAAATTATGAAGAGCTAATGGATGGTTAATTTTCTTTATGTATAGTCATTATGATAACTGGAAAGACAAAATGAAATTACTTAAATCCCTCATTTACTGCTTAAAAGTAATTATACAATATTGTATTTAATAGTTTTTAAAAGATAATGACTTAAATATCTGTTGCTATTTGATAGAATATATTCGGAAAAGAAGACTGCAACTTTTGTAAATGTTTTCAAATATCTTAATTTCCATCATATTTTTTATTCAAAGTATTTTTCAATGTTACCATTTACTGGGGGCAACGTCTATTGTAAGCCCACTAATCGGATGTGAGTTTGTCACTATTAGTGCCGTGTCTTCACGGATTGGTAGACAGAGGGTATATAACCAAGTGCTGTATCTTGTGCTGGTTTGTAGTGTTCATAGTTCCTGAAGATGAGGTTTAATTGTAATGCGTTGAACAAGTAAAAAACCGCTACCATATCGCTATTATCAAACCTTTTCTTTATTTTTTCCATAATTTATACACGCGATATAACCACCAAACAATCCTCTCCACAATGATGTCACATTCAACAACTTTGCTAGCATTGATGATCAAATTAACAACAATGCAGGCAGTCATTACGTCATGATTCCACTGTGTACATATTAAACTTAAATATTAAACTATACCACAGACTTCTAGAAACTACCAGGCCTGAACATGGAAAAGATAAAACATTGTTACGTCAAACTGGTAGTGAAGTTAGTTCAATGTCACAATCTTTGTGCTTCAACAATACATTATTGACGTCATGTTCAGGCCTGGTGGTTTCTAGGAGGCTGTGGCTGTATTCTGTTCAATGAAAGTTGACTGGATGCGTAATCCATGGGCAAAAGCGGACTTTTACTGCTAAACTGAGGCGTTTCACATTCACACGCAAACTTTGCAGATCCGCTCCGCGAGAGTTGCGGAGCGGATTTTTTATTTCAAGGGGGTTTGGAAATCTTGCAGAATCCGCTTTGCCTCAGCCAATCAGGAAGAAGGTGAAACACAAAGCATGCAGGGAGCAGGGAGAAGCAGAGAAAGCGGGAGAGACAAATTAATATTTGGCCAGCAAGCGTGCATTTACTGAAAAAGTAATCAGTTTACGAAAGAATTTCAATTTGGAATACTAAACTTAAAGAACATAGAAATGCACAGCTAACGTGTATGCTATGGGAAGAAATAGCATTTGAGCTATCAATCTCAGGTAAGTAAATGAAAAAAAAAATTTTCTTCAACACGTAGACGAATTTTTCTCGGACTTTTAAAATCGTAAAAGAATTAAATTTTTCATTATTCTATTGTAGTTGAAGATGCAATGAAAAAATTTAAGTATCTACGAGATTATGTAAAAGAAAGAAGGAAAGAAATGAATTCTAAATGTTCAGGGAAAGGTGAAAAAGACGTGTATTCACCGTCATGGCCGTATTATAATCAACTTCATTTTTTACGGGACACAGTTATCAACTACAGGTAATCATCAACTCTTGCATTTGAATATTCTAGTTATTTTAATATAAAATCTGATATAAGTTATTGTCTGTATTGATAATACTAATGGTAGAAAAACACTATAGTGATGTCTTAAAACCAAGAAAAAAATATGTGGATAATTATTACAATAATAAATGAAAGAAAGCTCTTTAACCACAAAGAATAACTGAAAAATACAACCTGGATACGCGCATTTTGAAAGCACTGCTTTCATCTTCGGCAGGAATCCATGACTCTGTAAATCCACTCTAATGAAAGTGAACAGTGGAATCAGTTCACTTTCATTAGAGTGGATTCACGGAGTCACGGATTCCTGCCGAAGATGAAAGCAGTGCTTTTGAAATGCGCGTATCCAGGTTGTATTTTTCTGTTATTTGTTGTGGTTAAAGAGTTTTCTTTCATTTATTATTGTCTATATTGCAAATAAAAAAAAACAGGTAAAAGTCCAGATTGGCAGTTTCTATTTTCTATTTTATTGTGACATCGATCAGCCCCATCACGTTTTTTCACATAGGCTGTTTTCATGCCCGTCATGTTCTGAATTTAATATTGTATTAACCGGGTGTTTCAAAAATAACCGGATAACCAGTATATTTGAAAAATCAATAAAAACTAAACGGACAGCGATAGAAATACACCGTTTGTAATTTCGAAAGTTTGTCTGCCTGAAAATTTACTGTTGTCCCAAGCATATTGCTTTTTTGTTTTTCAAATATACCGGTCATTTTTGAAACACCCTGTATAAGCAATAAGTAAATGTAACACATTTAATGAATTTAATAAATGATTTATCATATTTAGGTTAGATATTTATGGAGTTTATGCAAGTACTCACATCACGAAAGTGGCAAGGCCGATATTAATGACCCACAGGTCGCCCATAGCTGATGTTCACCATCACGGAACTATCGTGGTTTTTTTTCCCCCCCCCCCCCCCCCAATATGTAAAATATAATTTCTATATGATAAATTATTTGCTTACAATTTAGACACATTATGAATTCAGAACAAAAACGCAAGGGGCCTGACCGATGTCTTTCCAGAAAATTAAGGAAGGCCACTCTGGATTTTTACCCAAAAGGGGTTTATTTTAAAAATTTATTTACTATTGTTATTAATTTTATTTATTAATTACTTTTATTTAAAAAATAATTTATTATTATACAAATACTGGACAGTACTGTACATGTATTTTTAAAGCATACTCTGCCAAATGAAATATTAACAATATATAACAACATCTCTATTTCCAAAATATTTGAAAATTCATTTGAATAGACTTTTACTTCATTTATAAATATGTAATTTTAAATATGAGTACACTGAGAAGCAAAACACTTAATACCTTGCTACTATAAGTTTCAAAACATTGTCAATATATAAATTCTGTATATCAGCTGTTTTGTTAATATTTCATTTCAAGGAGAATGCTTTAAAAATAAAAGTACTGTATTGTACAATATTAATATTTAAAAATAATGAAAGTGGTTTTGTGAAATTTTTAAGACAGATAATATCTTATTATGTCAGCATTCCAGTTCTATAATGTTTAGAATAGTAGAGAAAAATATAAGTGATGTGTAGTAGTTAGGATAAAAGAATAAAAATAACATGATACAAAAATATACACTACTGTTTATAAAAATCGCAACACCCTGATGGAATGGTCTAATCCATATGCAATTTGCAATATTTGCATACAATGGGTCAGAGTATAAATGATTAGATTTTCAGAGTAATTGCTTGAAAGAACACCATGCCTCGACGACGACGAAGGGTACCATATCAACAGCTGACAGACTTTGAAAGAGGACGCATAATTGGTCTGCGTGAAGCGGGATGGTCGTATCGTGACATTGCTGCTCGTGTAGGACGTAATGCAACGACAATTATGCATGCATGGAGGCAGTGGAGCGAAGAGAACAGGGCACACCGAAGACCAGGCTCAGGAAGACCCAGCACGACGACACCGCGAGATGACAGACACCTCTATCGCATGTGTGTAGCAGATCGTACAGCCACTTCCACAGTGTTAGCACAACAGTGGGGTGCTACAGTAGGCAGGACAATGTCTGCTAGCACTATATGACGCCGTTTGATTTCCAGAGGATTGATGGCACGAGTACCATTGTTGCGGATTCCTTTGACTCAAAACCACCGGCAACTCAGGTTGCAATGGGCCCATCAACACCAACAGTGGCAAGCTGAATGGCAACAAGTTGTGTTTTCGGATGAGTCAAGGTTTAACTTGCAGCACCATGACGGCAGGATACGAGTCAGAAGACATCGTGGCGAGCGCGACCTTCCAGAATGCATTCTGCAGCGTCATTCAGGACAAATGCCAGGGGTGATGGTGTGGGGTGCAATCAGTTACCATGGCCGTTCCCATCTGATCAGAATCCATGGCAATCTGAACAGTGACCGGTACATCAGGGAAGTTGTGCAACCCGAGGTCATCCCCTTCCTGCAGAACCTTCCAGGCGCTGTATTCCAACAGGACACTGCCCGACCGCATGTGGCCAGAAATGTCCTTGCCTTTTTCCAAGCACATCAGACGCCCTTGTTCCCCTGGCCTGCTCGTTCACCAGACATGTCCCCAATCGAACATGTGTGGGACAGGGTTGCTCATCGATTGGCTCGTCAGACTCCTGCAGCAGCAACTGTGGATGAACTGTATACCCATGTAGACAGAGCATGGCAGGACATTCCCCAGGCCCTTATTCAGAGCTTGTTTGACTCAATGCCACGACGTTTAGAGGCTGAAATTGCATCCCACGGTGGTTTCACCCGATACTAATGTGACAATAAAACGCATTGTATTGACCTGAAAATCTAATGGTTTCTTTTCTGACCCATGATATGCAAATGCTCCAAATTTAATGCGGATTGGGCTATTCCATCAGGGTGTTGCGATTTTTATAAACAGTAGTGTATATACGAGGCCTTTCGGTTTTGTTTTGTTTTTTATCAAGGACCTTCATCAGGTAAAACATTTCTGAAAGTATCAACTGATATTCTCATCAGCAAATATTTTTAAAAACATAAAATTAATTAGTTAAGATATTGTTACATTGTTTTTAAAGGTCAAGTGACATGGATTTTGACTTACTGATTTTATGGTGTCATATTAAAGAAGACAACGAAAGAAGAATATGTGTATAGTAGTTAATAACCATTTACTTAATTTATTATTTTATTTTATTAATTTTAGGAGGACTTTTGCAAGGGAGCGCTGTAACATTTTACTTCGGTAATCTCCGTAAATTTTCTGGGACTGACATCATAAATACTTTGGGGCGATCGGTAGAACGTAAATGTGTGTAAAATTGGAAGTCAGTATCTAATTTCCCTCATCAATTTCATGCAAACAATTGAAATAATTTAAGTAAACTGAGGCCTCAAATATATTATCCATCAATTTATTCTAAATTTGAAGATATAACTTGAAATTTTAAATACTGAAAAAAAATAATCTATCGTATATTTATAATGCAACAGCAGCAAAGGCGCATTTAGTTTTCAAATGCATCGGTTTATTTCTTAAGATTAATTTGTCGGAATTAACGCATTAAAAAAAAGGCAGAAATACCTCATTTAAATTGAATTTGCGAAAGTGGCAAAATTTTAAAATCAGAATCTTTCCCAATCATCGGCAAAAATGTGCGTATTTTTCCTCACTTTAAATTGCCTAACAAAAATTTGTAAGATTCAGCAAGCAAGAAGACAAAAATAAGGTGTTCAAACTATCTACACATTCCACTTAATAATTTAAATGCACAGTTTTAACTGCATTACGTATGAACAGAATAATAAACCATTTATCGAAAATAATAATAAATCTAAGAAGATTTATTAATGCCCACACATAAGAAAAGTTGAAGAAAAATAATTATGGGGAGGAGGCACGGGAAATCGTTTGACGTCGAATATGTTTACATAAAATCTCTAAAATTTTTCTTGTAAAAAAATGAAAACCTCTTGCTAAAAAAGTGAAAACGTCTAATCCACAAGGAAGACAGAGGAGGTATAAATTTGACAAAAATTAATATCAAAACTGTAAATGTTTTATTGGAGCTTCGTCGGAGCCCATTTCTGCGATCAGCGGATTTATTGCTAGCGGCCATCAACTCTTACACACAAAAGAAGCCCATTATTGTTTACAGTGTATTTTGTTTTATTCACATACATCTAAAACTTCTGTATGATAAATGATAAGAATATTTATATACTTTACTTTTCTTTACTTGAAATTAGTTTGGGTAAGAGTGTTTTAGCGATGTACGATCAACCTATAAGTGAAGGCCTTTTTAAGCGTGCTTCATTTAATCGACTGAATATCATAATTAAAAATATAGAATTTATTGACTGCAAATTCCATTTTTATGCGAACTTCTGCAAATATTGTGATTAGTATTTTCAAATTTATGAAAAAGTCTGGTAAAATTCTATTCCTTTGACGTCAAAGCTGTCCTTAGATATACTGCATTTTCGAATTGCAGCACATAAAAACCATGTATCCGTTGTCAAATGGTATGGTTCTATCTGTTTGGAATTATTTTTTAAAAGAGACGCTCATTCCCGATATCGTTACAATCAATTCAAATAGAATGAAGAAAAATGATACATAAATTATTCAGCTCCGCTCTTCATAAACCCCTGGCCCAGCTGACTTCTCTATCTAGATTATCCTTCATCTATTTCGCTCTCATTGAGCAGAATTTTGAAAAGAAGACCAAAAAAATTTCTTTCATATGCCGTTTTTGATCAAATAATAAAAATTAATACTCTAAAAGGGTTTAAGTTGTAATTTTAATTATTTTTATCAGATTACACAATTATATCCTCATCCATTCCTGCTTATGCTATGCATCGTGCTAAGTATTCATGACGTTGAGGCTACATGCAGCGCCAACTATCGGCTGAATTGACATAAAAATCCAATTTTCACATATTTAACCGTTAATTTTAGAGAAACGAATTATTGCAAAAAATATATTAAGACAAACGGCATCTAATGACGCCATAAAATCAACAAGTGAAAATTCCGTGTCACTTGACCTTTAATAGTATAGTGAAGGAAAAGTAATTAAGGATATTTTTACAAAATATGAAACATCATTATATAAATCATAATTATAATTTTTCCCATATTTTATGTAATGCATAGGATTGCTGAGCTAGTCTTTTGATTTGTATATATGAAAAATAAATATCATGACATTGGCGGCGAAAAATATAAAAATTCTAGGAACAGAAGAGCATTGGCAAAAAAAAGACTAATTAAGGATAGTTATCATATATACAAATTATAATACAGTCTAGCTCAGCAATCCTATATGCTTCAAGTTCAAGACAGTGTTGTTCCTTATACTGGTGGCGCACTCTGCTGATAGAATGATAAACAACTGGAGGTGTACCGATGCCAGCCTCCTCAGCGCGAATTGGACAGGCCTGTACAAAATAGATACAAAATAGCAGGGAAATGATGTGGAAGGAATTACTCTTGCGTGGTGGGATGTCCATATAATATGCTATCTACTGTTCACAGGTGTTTTTCATTAATGAATGAAGAATCCATGGAATTATCAAGTACATGTTTTCATCTGCCGCTTCTCCTCTGGAGAGCTCGCTCTCTCTCTTGGCCCTCCCCTCTGCGATCAGCATCCATTCTCTCCACCCCTCCCGTTATCTTACGAGCTAAGGCTCCTTTCACACGGTCCGGGCGTTTGCCCGTCCAGGTGTTCGCCCGTCACCCGGACAAATAGCAATACATGGGAAAGACAAGTTCTTTCACATTATCCGGGCACAAGCAAACGTCCGTCCGGGCGAAGGAAACACCCGGATCTCCCTGCTACAAATCTCCGGGTATCGGACGGGCGTTCGCCTGGACTACACTCTAGTGGACCACTGTGGAAGCGAGTGCCTTCACATGATCCGGGTGTTTTTCGTCCGAGTGCTGCTTTGTGATAAAGAAATGCAGAAAAGCCTCAACAATGTGGACTCAAGGGACAGCAGGGAAGCTCCGGACCCGTGCTCTTGCCCGTGTGAAGACAGCATTTGGGTGCTGCCCGGACCGTGTGAAAGAGGCCTAAGACAGGAAAATAAAAAGGATAGAGCAAAGGAAAAGAAATCGCCAATACTCAGATGTCTGCATTCATCCTCCTCCAACTTCCCCTCCGATGCTACTCACGTGCTTCAACTATGGGGTGAACATATGTTTTACTTTCCTTCTGAGCTAAGTGTCTCAGATTTGGAGCTATTAAAAATTGGAGGCAAAAAAATGACCGCGCTAAAACAAGAACTCCCCTCATGTTTCTTTAATGATATTCAAGAAAATATTGAGAAAACGGGATAAATCGCGAGTTTGCTCAATGAAAGAAAGAGCAAAACGATATCAATTTAAATGAAGATTACCAAACAATTGAATAAATTTTAAGTGAGTTGCACGCCACATTTTACATGATTTAAAAAAATTTATATGCGTGTTTATCAATTTGAAATGTAATCAATTTAATTATTAATTTGTATATGTCATTTTTTCACTTGTTATATATTGGTTCAGATTTTTTAAAAATTTTTTTATAATGTAGCTCCTCTGATTTACCTTCATTTGTGGCAAACATTTTTCTGTAATTACCCATCAGGGAAAACTCGTTTCATCATGTATGTGACCTGACTTTTTAAAATTTTTCCCTCTACTCACTGTTTTTTCCCTCTACTCATATATATATATTTTTGTGTCATGTTATTTTTATTCTTTTATCTTAACTGCTACACATCACTTATATTTTTCTCTACTATTCTAATTATTATTGGAATGCTGTTATTACTGTTATTATAGTGTTATTTTTATTCTTTTATAATAATTGGAATAATAGGTAATGAGATTCGCTATTCAAGTACTAATACTTCATCATTCTCTGTATCTTCTTTACTCATATTCCTTATTGTCCTGAAATAATTACAAATTTTATAATGAACACTTAAAACAAATTCACTATAAATTCTATCAGTGTAATATTTCAGGTCAATAAGGAATATAAGTAATGAAGATACAGAGAATAATGAAGTATTAGTCCTTGAATAGAGAATCTCATTACCTATTATTCCAATTATTATAAAAGAATAAAGATTCCAATTATTACCTTGAGATCTACACTATCTAGCCAAAAGTAATCGGACACTTTCGATTTTAGACGTTTTGTCGAATATCTAGAAAAATACTTGACGAATTATCCTGAAATTTCAGGGGTGTAAAAAGAACGTTACGCCTCATATATTTCAGTGAAGGTTTTCTCCCGAAGGCAAATAGGGGACCAGCAAAGAAGTGAACCAAAAAAATAATGTTTGGAATCACCCTGTAAAAAATAATGTTTGAAATGCATTGTAGCTGTAGCATATGCTTAAGAGGCTTGCTTTACTTTTCTGTGTTCATTTGTATGAGAATAGCACGTATATTCATGGAGATATAAAGGTTTCTTTGAAAAGGTCGAAATGTTTTTGTAAGTTTTTGTTTATAACATGCAGGATTTTCAACCGAATGCAATGCCATTTACAGGAAACTTGACAAACTACAGTACAGACAACACCCTGCAATCAGAATAGAAAAATATTAAATATTTGATGAAATATGAGCATTTTTACTAAATAATGTTTAACTGCGCATGCACTACAAAAATTGTCTTTTGCATAATTTATTAGCCAAATGTATAGAGCTACTCTGATAAAAAGCCCAAGCAAATACCTTGAAAATTCAGAAAGATATCGTCGATAGAATGAGTTGAATTTCAGATGCTCTCAAAAATAAACAAAACGATAAGGCGCTTTCTCCAAACTTTTATTTTTGGATCGGACACCAGTATCAACTTCTTCTTCTTACGCTGATATGAAGTCAATATGAAGTAAATATTTTTTCATGTCAGCATAAGGAGAAGAAGTTGATACTGGTGTCCGATCCAAAAATAAAAGTTTGGAGAAAGCCCCTTATCGTTTTGTTTATTTTTGAGAGCAACTGAAATTCAACTCATTCTATCGCAGGGTTCGTACGGTGCTTATAAACTTGAAAAAGTGCTTATTTTTGAAACCCTTTTTTAAGGCCTTAAATAGTGCTTAAAAAGTGCTTATTTTTTGAACCAAGTGCTTAAAATTGATTTTTAATAAAGGGCTGCTTCCTGAGAAACGCAAAGCATTAAATCCAAGCTGTTTATCTACATCGTCAAAGCTATGAGTTGTTAGCTTGTGATATACGTCATATAGAAGGGTATATCACTACTAGGATGATTAAATAAAATGATTTAAGAAAAATGGCAAAGAAAAAAAAAAATCAGATCTTGGAGAAATTAAAGAGAAAATAGATGAAAAACGTATGAACTTAAAAATTAAATCCATATTCCTGAAAGGAGATATGGAGATAAAAGCTATTTTCTGCCCAAAAAATTTTGTCCTGAACTCCCTATTGCTGTTCTTTGTAGTTGAACATACTATACATTTTATGTCTGTATAATTTTTGTTAACATAAACCACATTTGTAACTTTTCAAAAAATTTGGTCATTTACCATCTTTTTCAGTCACAGCATTTTTTTAAACATTCATCATTCTGTAATTGCAATTATTATTTATCCCACATATAAATAATATTTAAGATAATAAGAATAATTTTTAATTTCATACTGGCCTATTATTGCAACATTTAAATAAAAACCTTTCATTAACCAAATACACTCCATGATCAAAGGAGTTGGGACACCTGTTGCTCTACCGTAAAGCCGCAAAAAGCTTCAATCAGTAGTGTGTAGGACCACCCCGAGCTGCTATCACTGCCTCCACCCTACATGGCATACTGTCCATAAGTTTACGGTATGTGTCCACAGGTATTGACTTCCATTCCTCGAGGAGTGTCGTGGTCAGTTCCTGGGCAGATGTAGGGTGAACCATCCTGGATCCCACACGTCGTTCCAATTCGTCCCAAAGATGTTCGATGGGGTTGAGATCAGGACTCTGGGTGGGCCAATCCAGTTCTTCAACCTGCATCTCGTCCAACCAGTCAGATATGGATCTTGCTTTGTGGCAAGGCGTATTGTCATGCTGGAAGAGGAACGGCCCGTACCGAAGTGTTCCCACAGCACTGGAAGTGCCCCGTTATCCAGAATGGTCCATCAGCATTGAGGTTTCTGTCCACCTTGATGAGGGGGCCCAGTCCAGTCCAGGAGAAATACCCCAGGTGTTCACAGGGGTGTCCCAACTCCTTTGATCGTGTAGTATAAATGACCATTACTGAACGGCTGATTTATTAGAGACACTCCGCTAATAGGGTGTTAAGCCTCCTTTAGCGGCGAGAACTGCCTGAATACGTGCTGGCATAGATTCAAGAAGGTGGTGAAACCGTTGCGGAGGAATAGCAGCCCAGGCTGACATCACAGCGTCCCGTAATTGGTGCAGTGTGGGAAGGCGTCGGATGGTTCTCTCCACTTCATCCCATAAATGCTCGATCGGGTTGAGAACTGGCCACTGAAGCAGGTGGAAGTCCGCGTCATGTTCCTCGAACCAGTCCAAGACCATTCGAGCACGGTGACAGGGAGCATTGTCTTGCTGTCACCACCAGGGAACACAGTCATCATGAATGGATATCAGAGGACCCAGTGTGTCACAAAAGAAGACATCCCAGACCAGCACTCCTCCTCCACCCGCCAGATGCGCAGTCTGCCATCCACATGATGAAGTAGGAACCGCGATTTGTTTGACCAGGCGATCTTCTTCCACTCATCCAGTGTCCAGCGGTGATGCCTATGTGCCCATAGCAAGTGCGCTTTCCTATTTCACGGTGACAGCGACGGTACCCGTACTGGCCGCCTGTTGTTTAACCCAGCCTCATTCATCCACAGCCCTGTTTCGTCCGGAGTTATGTTTGTTGGAGGTTGTTTTTTGGCATAACTGCCATTCACGGAATACCTTTGACACTCTTGCATGGAAAACCCGAGGAGGTTCGCGGTTTGCGAAATGCTCAACTGTGCCCGTCGAGCTCCAACGATTATGCCTCGTTCAAATCCTTGGATTCACCCATATTCAATGCACTTCTGCTGCTGACTGCAACTTGTATTCCAATGCATCCCTTTTATACACCGCTTTTTTGGACCGTGGGGAATTAGCAGCTAGACGCGTTCAACGCGAACTGAGATTCATTTCTGGTTACGAAGTCGTGGAGCAGCAGCAGCAGCCCTCATCAGAAGTAAACAATCTATCAGAAGATATTTGGGCTAACTTTGATCAGCAAGTTTCGAAGAGTTAGCAAGTAATTTCAAGTGCTGTTGGACCTATGCAAGAGACCCGGCACTATGATGAACAGAAAATGTTAGCAAGAAAAGAAAACCCTTTGGATTGGTGGAAGAACTCTAGTCTAAGTAACTCCATAAAAATCCTTGTGAAGCAATACTTATGTATACACGCTACATCTGTTCCGTCTGAGCGAATTTTTTCGAAAGCTGGCACATTGATTTCAGCTAAACGAAATTCATTGAAACCAAAAAATGTTCATATGATTCTACTTTTAAACAAAAATATGCAATAAAGCAATAGTTGTGCAGATTAATGCTTTCAGATTAATGTTATTTTCTTTTAACTAAGATAAAAAAATAACCTAAATAAAGTGTTTTTTTTTTAAGTTTCGAAAATCGATTTTGTTGGCAAACATCGATTTTTTCCCAACATCGCCCAGCACTACTGCTTCGGCCTGTTCCATTGTTTGGATGTTACTGGGAGGCCGATCCATTTTCCGTAAAAGGTGTCTCTAATAAATCGGTCTTTCAGTGTATTATTTCAAAATAAACCTGTTTCCGTAAAGAAACCCATGGGCTTCTATTTAGGGGTAACGTCAGGTTTTTAAAAATGCAAAAACCCATGGGCTTGTTAATGGAAAACCCCAGTGCCAAGTAGCCCCTTTTCTGGTTAATAATAATATTTTTAATTTCGTTAACCTTCACCAAATAGTTTTCGTATTATACAGACTGTAACCAGATTAAACCAATCTTAAGAAAAAACTTCCTTCGGCGGGAGGAAGTAGGCTTAGCTCGATTTCGAGTTGATCATTGCTTTTAACCCATCAATATTAATTACGAAAGAACTCGCCACCCTTATGACTGTGCCTGGGGAGAAATCCTAACCGTGGAACACATCCTAATCACTTGATTTTGACACGACAAACTGAAACATTCTTTAGAGTCATTCGCTACTTTAAAGGAATTAGTGGGGGATAATTCATTATGTATCAAACAGGTTTTTATCTTTTTGAAAAAAATCAATTTTTTTAGACTAATCTAGTCAATTCATCTTTGGAATAACATAATTTTTACTAACACTTGCTATTTATTTTGCATCCATCCCTGTGATTTTTTTCTCTTATATCATCTACATCTTTTTATCCAAAAGTATTTTGGGCGCAAATTGACCATTGCAGTTGACATAGCTGTAAACTTCAACCAACCAAAAAACCTCCAAGAATATTTCATCTTATTTTGACCTTAGGAAACTATCCTCCAAATAGCACCCAACATTTAATGTACACATCCTGTAACATTAAAAGTATTATAATATGTTTTAAATTTTCTTGTCTCTCTCTCTCTCTCTCTCTCTCTCTCTCTTTTATATTTTTTTTAGACTTTGCCTATTTGGTCTGTTTGATAAACACACGCATTCATATAAGGCAGTCTTGCCTGATAATACCTAAATTAATTGCGCTAGAGGTGCTTAAAAAAATTTGGAGGTGCTTAATTTTTTTCATGAGAAAAGTGTACGAACCCTGTATCGGCGATATCTTTCTCAATTTTCACGATATTTGCTTGGGCTTTTTATAAGAATAGCTCTATACATTTGGCTAATAAGTTATGCAAAAGACAATTTGGTAACGCATGCGCAGCTAAACATTATTTAGTAAAAATGGTCATATTTCATCAAATATTTAATATTTTTCTATTCTGATTGCAGGGTGTTGTCTGTACTGTAGTTTGTTAAGTTTCCTGTAAATAGCATTGCATTGGGTTGAAAATCCTGCGTGTTACAAACAATAAACTTACGAAAACATTTCGACCTTTTTAAAGAAACCTTTATATCTCCATGAATATATGTGCTATTCTCATACAAATGAACACAGAAAAGTAAAACAAACCTCTTACGCATATGCTACAGCTACAATGCATTTCAAGCATTATTTTTAACAGGGTGATTCCGAACATTTTTTTTTTTTTTTACTCTCCCTGTATAACTGAAATGCTGGCATAATAAGGTATCTATCTTACAAATCTCCAAAAACCACTTTCATGGGGGAGGCCGTGGCTAGTGGGCTTTTACTGAAACACAGCTTCTGTGAAGTTAAGCAACATCAGGCACGGCTAGTCACTGGATGGGCGACCATCCGTGATTCACTATCTTCTCCCCCCCCCCCCCCCGCCCCCCCGACTGCTGCGACCATCATACAGCAGTTGTTAAATCCAGGTTCATCCAGGGACCCAATTCGTCGGCTTCTAACCATACAGGCCCTGGATGGATGTATTGGATTACCAGGACTAATAAATAAAAAAAATAAATAAAATTATATTTAAACAGTAATAATGTATAATAGTACAGTACTTACATTTTTAAGGCATTCTTCTCCAAATGAGACTATTATTTCAGCTGGTATTTGAAATATATCACAATCTATATTTTTTGAAACTTAAACAGTAGCAAGGTTTTCTGTGTGAAATCTTAAGTGTTCTGCTTCTCAGTGTACTGATTTTTAAAATTACATTTTTTAAAACGAATGAAGAGTCTATTCAAATGGATTTTTCAGATGCTCCTTTAAAATCGCACATATTAATATTAATTGATTTTTTTTTACTCTATTATTAAAAAACTTTTTTTTTCCCAGGACAACGAGCATTATCTGTTCCGAAGATGAACAGAGGACAGCGTTGGATAATAATGATGGAGTTTCAGATGCAGATGGCCTGACTCCAGCTGTCTCCCAGACACTGGATTCAACCTTCATTGAAGATCGAGAATGCTATTCACCGATTGAAGATCTAGAGACTACTGCCACATTTGTAGCTGTCAGTCCTGACACACCACCTGGAGGAGGTGTATATCTGCAAAGTCCTGCCTCATCTTCAGATACCATTGCTGAGACGAGGCAGTTCCTAAAGAGCATCAACAACACAAAAATAAAAACGAAAAAGGATTGATTGGGAGGATTCGCTCCTCCAGCAGTTTGAACAATTCAATCGACAAGAAATGGAACTGCAGGAAAGAATGGTTACTTTCCAAAGAGCACAACCAAGACAGGTGCAAATAGGAAGAATTGGTCATTTGTTCTGGCGATGGAACGACATTCACACTGTGTGGCGGACAAATTAATTGGTGAATGCTAATTAAAAGTTTTGGAAACAATTCCTTCTTTTACATCTAAATGAACATTGAGTTTATTATCATTTATATTTTTTTTCTGTTTGATAACATTTTACTATACGTGTATCCTAATATACCAAGGCTCATGCTAATTCAGGAATTGTTAATACTTACTGAAAATAAGGATAAAATTTAACGAACTCCTAACCCACTAGCAGCATGTACTTTCAGTATAATTTCTTATGCAATTTCAGAGTTACACGCCACTAAAAACTTGGTAATCCAGATCGCTACACTGAAAGCTAACATCCTAAGCCTGCTACACAATTAGAACTTGGGCTTAAGATGTCAGCTAACCTAACTTAACCGGATTACCAACTTTTTAGCGACGTGCAACTCTGAAGTTGCATAAGAAATTACACCAAAAGCATATGCTGCTAGTGGGTTTAACCATTCATTAAGTTTAATCCTCATTTTCAGCGAATATTAATGATTTCGGAATTAGCATGAGCTTTGGTGTATTAGAATATCGTATAAAGACAAAGTAAAAAACAACTCTTTAACCACAACAAAAATTAAGTAAAATAGGATTAGGTTGTATTTTTCTTTTTACTTAATTTTTGTAAAAATAGGATTAGGTTGTATTTTTCTTTTTACTTAATTTTTGTAAAAATAGGATTAGGTTGTATTTTTCTTTTTACTTAATTTTTGTAGGATTAGGTTGTATTTTTCTTTTTACTTAATTTTTGTAGGATTAGGTTGTATTTTTCTTTTTACTTAATTTTTGTTGTGGTTAAAGAGTTGTTTTTTACTTTGTCTTTATTTATCATATCCACATTTTCTTCCCATTTGTATATTTATTTCTGGTTTCCCCAGGAGTTTATACTTTTATCAGAATATCGTATACCAATTTTTTTTGTCATTTTTACCTTTATTTATTATTTATCCTGAAATAAAGCAAACAGACTGTTAACATTTGTTTAAATTATGTGTTTTTATTTTTAATTCCTGGTAATTGCCATTGCCATGGCACAGACCCTTCAGGAGTGCAAAAATAATTCGCTAGGTGATCTTGAATGACTGCAACATCCCTGCTATAATTATGCCCCCTTGCAGCGTGTATATTTGCAGGAGCACCATCGCTTACGGTGTCTCGCCACCTTCCTGGGACTATTGATCCATTTTCCAATTCCTGGTAGGCATATCCAGGAGGACAGTACCCTTATTGGTCATTATCCTTGCCCCGTAAAAAAATTGTGCAATACGGTGGCTGCTTTTATTATGCTGTCAGCATTCTCAGGATGTACGTTGATGATTCTTCAGAATATTCTCCATCTTGAAGAAAGTATCCCAAAGGCATTTTCAGCATACCATCTGTAAAGAAATTTTTTTTATCAGTGAAAGGCATTATCCAGAACTGTCTAACAAGTTCAAAAGCAACTGAATTAAAAAAAATTTAAATTATGTGTTTACCTTGCTCTACTCAGGCGATAATTAAAGACCCTTTCTTTTAAAGAAGATTCTTTCCAGGATAGGGCCTCATAAAGTTTTTGGTGAGTTGGAAAGCCTCATCTCCCACAAAATAATATGGAATCGTGAGACTTCCAACAGGTAGCCAGCTGCGGCAAAGGAAGTGTCCCAGATTGGAGGGCTTGGCCTACCGCTGAATCTTTAAACGTTCCTCCATCGCTTTGACGTCCATAGCTGCCAATGTCAACTATCACAAAGTGATAATTGGCATCTACTATGGCCATCAAAACATTGAGAAAACACCCTGAAACAGTTAAAACATTTCAATTCCATGAATCTGTATTATCTCACTATTAGTGAAAGTCACTATTATGTCAAGATAGTTGTACCTTGTAAATATAATACAGAGACCCAGAGTTGTTAGGGGCTTGTATTTGAACATGTCTGCTATCCACAGTTCTGATGCAATGTGGAAATTGCCACTACCTTTCAAAATCATTGGCTATTGAACACCAATGATCCTTGTGTGGGTACCTACAAGTCAACAACAAAAATTTCAACAATAACAAAGATACAAGAAACAAAACATGTTGATCAAACACTTTAAGGTAAACTATGAAATAAAAAATTTAAAGAAAGAAAACATTTCTTCACAATCTGAGCACTTACTGGCATGACAATTGGCTGCAACACGTTCCATAGCATCCTGCAACAGCTGTGGATGAGCTTGGCTACAGTGGAGATCCCAATTCGATAGGCAAGTGCCAGGTCTTGGATCTGTTCTGTTGAGGCTAAATATCTAGTTTCAATAAAAAAGGCATATGATTTACTGTATACCTTAAGCATTGCTTGTCAAAGTATTGGCTACACATTTCACCCTAATGTTATGCGCAATTGTAAAGCAAGAGGGAGATGCTTTCTTCCACACTTTGTCCTTTCTGGCTGATGGCTCTCCAAGAGGGCCAGCAACTCGCCAAACGCGTCAACTCTCATACGGAAATCTTTTTTAAAATAGACGGGCTCAGTAGACCTTAAAATTGGCACCTAATAAAAAAAAAAAACGAACAAAAATTAGGCATCATATAACAATTAAATGATTAAAAAAATTGCAGATAAATGAAATGGAGATTAAAAAAAAAAAAAAAATTGACTACTAAAAAACTTGTTCTAAATTTTAATTAACAGTATAAAAGAGATGAGAAGGCTAAAAAAAATTCTGATCACTTGCATTGTGGAAAGATTTCAAAAAAAGTAGAATGAACATGATATAAACACTTAACGACTGTTAATTTATTTTATTAATAATTAAAAAAAAATAACAATTAATCAAGTTAAAATGCTGTTTGATAATTCACTGATGATCCCAAATTTTTTGAGAAGAACTTTAGGTTGAAATCAAGATAATGATTGAATTTTTTTTTTGCTGATGATAAAAGTTTAAAATATAGATGGTGGTGAGGTTTTAAAATACAAATTTGTTCAGGTAAAGCCTCCCCTCTATCTTCAGTTCTTTAGATTTTATTAATAAACATTTTTGAAATAATAATCTATAATAATAAACAAGCGATATGAAAAAAGTTTGACATTGAAGTTAAATGACAAAAAGTAACAATGGTAATACAGTAATTATGAAAAGAAGAGGAGAAAAAGTGTAGTAATTAATGATGAATTTGTATTTTTATTTATTTTACTTTTATTTAATTATTTTACGTTAAATTAAAGGTAGTTGGCAAAACTCCAGTGTAGCGTTTCCTAATTTTCTCGGATAAAAACATCGGTCTGCCTCGTCGCTTTTATGCACGTAGTTTATTATTGAAGCGTGTCTAATTAATAAGTAATAATTTTGATTTATCTATATTTTAGAAATTATACACAAGAAAATTATGATTTTTACCGTCACGGCTGGGCCTGCCTGTAGCTGATGTTCACCGTCACTGGACTTTCGTGATTTTTTTTTCCCAGCATAAATTTAGTAAAATATAACTTGTATAACTTGATAAATTATTTATTTATTAATTAGACATGTTGCAATAATAAATTCAGAGAATAAACGTGACAAGACTGACCGATGTCATAAGATTATAATAAAAAAACATGTAAACACTTACCAGAATATAAAATTTGCCAGACTCATTCCTCCTTTCCCAAAGCGGCCTCACCCACCAGCATCATCGATTTCTGTTGGTGGTTTTTAATAAAAGTAAAATTAATAACATCAAAAATTGACGAATGTTTAGAAGCGTTAACATTGCTTGGTTAGACTCCATTTTTCTTAGACTACGAAAGAGGATACTATTTTCAGTCTTATTTCAGATGAGCCAATCAGGAGACAGCTTAAGCGGAAAAGTTTTGCTAAAGTTTTAATTGTGAAATGCTCAGCTGGGATTCCGCGTTGCCACGCCGAATGCACGTGGAGGCGCCGCTATATGCAACCCATGCGGATCTGCATCCGCTCTGCCAGCGGATTTCTATGTGAAACAGGCTTTAGACATTGTTGCAAAGTAAAATTAACAATGTCTAACAATTGAAGTTGAAATCTAAGTTAGACACACCCAGTCATCTTTCGTTGAACAGAGTATAGAAGGATTCTGTCATAATTTGACAGTAAACAACTCTCATTATTATTAATCTCCGTCTTTTTAATTAAGAAATAAATGCATAAAAAATCGTAAGAGCAACAAAGAGAATAATAGAGCAGCTTAAAAGCAGAGAATGTTGCACGAAAGCCAATTTTTGCAGATGTACAAAAAGACGGTTTTTATCATATCAATACGCATGCACTTAAAGCAATTTTTAATTGTAAATTACCACTAATTAATAGTAATTGTGGAGATGAAAACTAACATTGACAAATCTGCAGATAAGATCTTTCATTTAAGACCAAAATGAAGTTTAGAGATGGAATAGTTTTCTCCAATGAACTGTCGAAAGAATCAAATTGGAACTTAAATATATAGATTTTTTAATTAAGAAGATGGAAGTTAATAATAAGATGGGTTGTTTACTGTCAAATTTTGACGGGATCCATCTAGTACACTTTAAACTTGGAATTCAGGGACTTTACAAATATTAACAAATTCTACTGTCGTTGTGATCTGCCTCTCAAACAGTCCTTGAGGACTCTCACGTTAAGGTAATCATTTTGTTGATCCACCAATCCCATCGTATTTCAATTTTCCATGGCTTATTGCAAAAAAAGATCATAATTATGAATTCTTTTGTTTCTTTTCAGTCATTCTCAAAAGTATAAGTCCACCCCTAAAAACGGTAGTTTTTTAGCATAGCTTGTTTGTTGATGTTTTACCTGGGTTGATGGGTCGTTTTTATGGAATCACAAAAGTTTCAGCCAAGAATTTCAGTCGGTTCATTAATAATTGATAAAAACCTTAAAAACTGCATGTTCTTAAGTATAAAAGTCCACCCCTAAAAATAATGAATTCTCACTATTCTGATAAAATGCAAATGATATAAACAGAAGTTAACCACACTGAACATTAGTGCCCATTCCTGGCATTTATTTTGTCAAACAACTCTGCCTAGAGGATCACAACTTGATGAAACCGAAGTGCATAAGATTTGGCATTTACATGGAAAAGGTAAATCGCAACGCCAAATTGCAGCCAGAATAGGATGGTCAAAATGTGCAGTGCAAAATGTATTAGACGTGAAATTGATGAACAGGTTAAACTTCGACCAGGAAGACCTCATTCTTTGCAACCAAGGTCTTTCTTATACGTAAATGTCCTGGTCCAAATACAGAAAAAAATTAAACAACTGTCTAAAATGGCTACTTCTGATAGAAATTTTGAAAAAATTTGTGAATAAAAGTTACTTCAAATTAGCTTCTAAACACTTTGGTATAGATTCCAAATTTTCCTATACCATCTTCTTT
>JAHWFO010080620.1:1362602-1406195 GCA_023313115.1 Rhysida immarginata | reverse complement strand
ACACACACACACACACACACACACACACACACACACACACACACACACAGAGCCAGACAGGCACACAGATATTTTCCAAAAAATCACTTTTTCGTAATCTAGGTACCTGAAAACGTGAAGATCAGTGAAAATCTCGAAATTGAAATTTTTCGTGATTACATTACTTCCTTATATTACGTATAAGAAAGTAAAAATGACAGCGAGGAATATCAGGTCTACTCAGGGCATTCCACAGTCGACATCAACATCACATGTGTTCTCAACAATGCTGAACACATCAAATATTACAAGATAAAAAGAGCACCACCTCCTAACCAATGACACAAGGCTGCCAGACTTGCATTTGCAAAGAAAACCATGTCTTGAGACCATCAATGGTTTCCCAGTGATTATCTCGGACGAGAAAAAGCTTAATCTTGATGGGCCAGATGGTACACAATATTACTGGCATGATTTGAGAGCAGAAAAGCAAGTGCAAATGAGTCGCCAAGTGGGTGGAAGTTCGGTGATGAATTGGGGTGGTTTTTCAGCACACGGCAAAACGGATTGTATGTTTGTCAGTGGCAGGATGAACTCTGCAGATATGGTGAAGTATTGAGGGGGTAAAAACTTCATCTTCCAGAAGGATAACGTCCCCTGCCACACATCAAAAGCCATGAAGCAGTGGTTTACAGAAAAAAATCACCACAGTTCTGGAGTGGCCAGCTTGCTCCCCGGACTTAAACCACATAGAAAACCTGTGAGGAATTCTTGCCAGGGTTGTATACAGACAAGGAAGGTAGTTTGCAACAATTGCTGAACTTAAAAATGCAGTTGTCGAACCCTGGGAGAAAATCTCATACGATGTTTCGTTAAAATTGGTTGAATCAATGTCAAATCGAGTTTTTTCTGTTATTTATAAAAATGGAGGTACAACAAAGTGGAGGTACAAAAAAAGATTAATCCCATTTTTTGTGGGTGTAATCTACGAGTTCTAAGAATGGACAGCTGCTACTTTCAGTTTTCATGTATTATTAAGTGATAAAGCTGTGTTTTTGGCTGAAGTGTTTTGTGGATTCCTTAAAAAAGACCCTTTTATCCATAAAAAAATGTAAAACGTTATTCAAAGTAGTCATTGTTGCATAAAGTACAACTTCAGGGGTGGACTTATACTTTTGAGAATGACTGTAAATATCAGACTTTTGACATTAATTTCTTTCAACAAATCCTATGGAAAGTATGATGACATAAGACAAAGGATGATAACAGAGGTTGTAAATTACCATATTATGAAATGTTAATTTTATATGTTTATGTTTTAGCAGTGTAAAACTTCTGACTTTCAACTTGCCTAATTTCTTGGAATATATAAATTAACTATCAAGCATAAGAGAATTATATGTCTATTTTTATTTTTTTATAATTTTTGAAAACTTAGTTTGTTTTTCCTCCAATCAAAAATTAATTTTAATCTAAATTATGTGATATTTCAATGTATTCTGTTGACTTTTTCACCAAGATTGTACATGTATAATTTTGGATAAAGTAGAAACATTGCCATTTGGTATCCCGTTTTTCACAAAACAGCATATAAAAGTGCTCCAAGTTATAAGAAGGAAGAAATAAGCCATCAATATTATTATTTATAATGTTAGAATATACCTCTGGGCTCATTTAAAAAATATGTTTCTTATGGTTCCACTTTTCCCTGATTGTTGATAATTCAATTTTTTGATAAAAAATTTTTAAAAATTATTTTTTTTTTAAATTTTAGCATCCCAAATTCTAAATTTAGAGGGTAAACATATTTTTTTCTAAAATCCTCATACCTTTATTGACTTAGTTTAAAAATTTCCAGGAGATTGGATGATTTTTGAGGTAGAAGCAGTTTTTTATGCAAGCAAGTACACGTTGCAGAGAAGGCTTTGGAAATGCTAAAAGTGAATTTTTATAAAAAGTTTGATGGGCTGTAGAAAACTATACGAGTCAGAGCAAAAAAAAAATCATATGGCTTATTATTTCCATAAATGGAATATATAAACCAAATGTTATCAAAATCCGAGACCATGGGTGTCATGGCCTGGTTGAACTGACGTGGAATCGCCTGAAATAAGTGTAGTGTCCTAACAGTGTAAGATATGACACACATTGCTTAATAAAAGAATGTTTGTTTTAATCCCTTCTGTCTACCATATTCTTCTGTAACATAAGTTCTGGATCACCCTTTATACAGGGTGAATACAAAAGTCTGAATCCCCCTTTTATTTTTTGAACTGAAGCAGATATGTCAGTTTTGATGAATCCAACGAATAGGAAGTTGTGGGTGGCCTATCCCATGGTGCACTTTTCATCATCCCAAATATGCAAATTAGGACACATTCAAAATTTATCTCAAAAACCGTAAGGGATAGAGAAAAACACCCAATTGCAAACTTGTTCAGCATAAAAAAACAAAGAAAACAAAAAAAAATCATCCAAATCAGACCAATCAATCACCCACAATCACGGGGTGAACTGTTTGTAGCTTACAAACAGTCACACTGCACAAGGAAAACTGAATGTTGATATTTCCACCATGTAAAGCATGCAAATCAAAAAATTAAGATAAATTACCATACTTACATTCAATTTCATGCGGAAAAGCAAATAAAAGGCATGTTTCAGCACACAGAAGACAGAACAATTCCAGGATGGCAAGCTACACTGTTCCGGAAATGGTCAACATGATCTTCTGCTTCGGAGAGGCAAGGAGAAACCTACATGCTGCAGTTAGGTAATTTATGTTAATTTTTGATTTGCATGCTTTACATGGTGGAAATATCAACATTCAGTTTTCCTTGTGCAGTGTGACTGTTTGTAAGCTACAAACAGTTCACCCCGTGATTGTGGGTGATTGATTGGTCTGATTTGGATGATTTTTTTTTGTTTTCTTTGTTTTTTTATGCTGAACAAGTTTGCAATTGGGTGTTTTTCTCTATCCCTTACGGTTTTTGAGATAAATTTTGAATGTGTCCTAATTTGCATATTTGGGATGATGAAAAGTGCACCATGGGATAGGCCACCCACAACTACCTATTCATTGGATTCATCAAAATTGACATTCTGCTTCGGTTCAATAAATAAAAGGGGGGTTCAGACTTTTGTATTCACCCTGTATTTTGGAAGTTAAGAAATGGAATAATTTTGAATATCCTAATCTTGGGACATTGGAATAATTGCATAGTTCCCTTTAATTTTTTTTGAGAGTTGCATGGACCAAAATCAACTGTGGGAAAAAAAGTTCAAACAAAAACGAAGACCATTTTTGATAAGTTTTTAGATAATGTTAATATTTTATAACTATAATATATTGATTGTGGATGCGCAGGAAATAAATTATCTGTGCAATTTATTGCAAAGGGAGGAGGGGTGTTCATAGCTCAGTCGCCTCGCTGTTCGGTAATGGTCAGTGGTGTTAATCAACATTATCACAATCAGCCACTGGACGGGTGACCACCAGTGGATTTCCATTGGATTATTAAGAGAAACCTGCTCTGAAAATAATATATTCAAATACAGAGAGCAAATTGCAATTTTGCAGTGCTTTCTTCATTTTATTCCTTAGTTTGTAACTTTATAAGGAAAGCTCTCCAGTATTCAAAGTGTAGGCCATCCATGTTGCAGCTGTCTTAAGCCAATTTTCTTTCATTTCTTATCCTTTGAGGCAAAAAATTCCTTCATTCTGGCTTCCACCTCCATTTGATTGTTGAAATGCCACCAGCATTCTAATGGGGCTGTCTGGGCTGTTTACTGGGTTTAGTAGCATCAGTTCAATTTCCTCAAGCTCTAAAGAGTTTATCATCGGTCATTCAAGCAGTATGCAACCTTGCATTGATCTTCCTTTAGGAGAGTACAGCTTCTACTTCAAAACAACATTAGTCTATTCCACCTGTTTAGAGTATAAGTTGGTGTTGAAAGGAATTTCTAGAAACTCGTGCAATATTAATTTCATATGGAACAAACTAATAATGGAGTATCCCCTCAAAATCCTATCAGATGAAGAGCATCACCTTGTGTCAAGTGTCCACGTTTAGAAATGGGTTCAGGAAGCTAGCCCGGGCTCAACTACCACTTTTCTGTGTTATGGTTATGGAAAAGCTTCATGGAACAATTCTCTTGATGAAGTGAACATTGCACGAGTTTCTAGAAGCTCCTTACAACTTTGCCTTAGCAGTTTGCATGAGCTGGTATCATTTCATGATGAACCTTGCCAAGATTGTTAAGATGGTGAGCCACAGTCGCCTGTGCTATGCCCTGATCATTTGATAATCTTAAGAGTGCTGGTTATCGGATTTGCCTCCAAGGCCTGATTCTACACGATTTACCTGGCCTGTCACCTTATATATGCAAATAGCCAGTTAAAAAATATGGAAATTGATATATTTTACATTTTATATACAACTTTTTAATACATATAATCATGAAAATGACAAATTAATCATATTAACATAAGATTATTCTGTCATAATGATTTCATAATTGTTAATTTGCATATTCTATTCATCAAAATTACTATCACCTGAACAAGATTTGTTTAACTATTTGGTTGCATTGCTGTTGTCTGTAAAACCTTTCCCTTTTGTATGACAAATTTTTGTGTTGCATCCAAAGGCTTATGATCAAGTTCAAACAAATCCAGTTCAAGACGAATGCGGTTCAGGACAAATCCAGTTCAAAAATCGCGTTTTTGTTTGTTTTTCTACTCAAAACTGCATATCAATCAACAAAGCGAATTCATCTCAGAATCGCTTTTTCTGTTATTTTTCAACACAAAATTGCATATCCATTGACAAGGCAAGTCCAGCTCAGAACTGAAAAAATTAACCACAAATTCCCAGATTAGCCATTTTAGCTGTTCATTTTTCAGGTGTCCCCAAACCACAGACTGAATGAAGATATGAAATGCTGTATATAGGAAACACTAACAATAAACAAGTCATGTTGTTTTGCTAAATGTTGTGCATGGCTTGAACAACGTTAGGCATATGACATACCTGGTTTTTTTTATAGCAAATGTTTTTTATGCAAATACTATATCGCAAAATTTTAATCACCCTATGCATTTCTATAATACTAAAAGATCATATATTTGTTTGTGTATCATGATTCAAATGGTTTACCAAATTTTATTATTATTATTATTATTATTATTATTATTATTATTATTATTTTCTTTTAAATTTAGACAGTATTTTTTTTTAAAAGTTTATTCGATATTTTTCATATTGTTTAAGATAATGAAATCGTATGATTCTACATAGAAATTTGTGTTCTTTAATTTTTTTTGCAATCTGTATGAAAATATTATTCTTGTCTTCCCTAGGATTTTGAGATTAAAATGTGCCTTGAGAATTTAATCATTGGATTGTTAACGGCCTATCGTTTTTCTCCAATTTCATCAGATTTCTCATCACAGGTAAAATAATTGTAAATTATGTTTTTAATTAAAAATTTCTTTACAAGTTATCAAATTGAACCTGAAATATTTATTGACTGTATTAAATTCCCATACAATTAATTCCCTCAAGTTTTATAATTACCGTATTTTTTTTGAATATTGGCCGCATTCACTTTAGCCTGCAGTCACAAATTTGACGATCGAACAAAAAAAAACCGTTTATAGGCCGCAAAAAAATCTTTGCCTAAAAAACGAACGATTTACTTCGTTTTAGCATCTCATAGTATTTTAAATAGTAATTTAACTATTAATTTTATTTATATAGCCATTTTCATTACTTTTATATATTTAATGAAGCTTTTATAAATTCAGGGCTGCTTTAGGAATTAAAAAGCAACTTTTTGCAAGTATTTCTGAGCTGAAGCAACTATTGCTACTATTTTTGGGAAAAACAGCCGAAAAAGCAACTATTTTTGCAGTTGAGACAAGATTCTTTCTCTATGAGGCAACTATTTTTGCCTAGTGGTGAATTGGTGAAATGCAGTTCGACAGTTTAAAGCATGAGATTTCAACTTGGTGCAAGGCAATTGGTGACAAAGATGTTTCTGTCAAAAAACAATTTATTGTGGTTCCAAGGGATTCCATGTTATACGTCAGCATGTTACAAACATGCATAAAGAAAATGCTAGTGTTAAATTATCATCTAAACAGTTGGACCTGAAAGAAAATTCAGAAGATGCATCTCCCGCAGGCGTTTCCTCTGACGAAGTTCCATCATCACGTTCGACACCATTGTCGTCATCAGGTGCCTCGCAAATGCAGTTATTTTGTAATAATATTTATATCATCAGATGCTGTTGTAAAAGCTGAAATTTTATGGCCTTAAAGTCTCTCCAGTCTTATATGGCTGCAAACAGAAACGACGACCTGAAGCATGTGTTTTCTGCTTTGTTTCCAAATTCAGTTGCTGAAAAATTTCAATTAGGAAGAACAACTATCTTACTTGATAACAGAAGCTTTAGGGCCTTTTTTCAGGAATCACAGTCTTGCAGAAGTTAGAAAATCTTACTATACATTGCTTTTTGATGAACGACCAACAATGCAGACATGAAAGAACTTCATTTTAAAGCTTATGATTATATTCAGGAAATAATCTGTCAGTATTTGCAAACTGTTTTTCTTGGACATGCTACTGCTAATGATGATGTGTTGCATATAGAACAAGTTTTAAACAGTTCAGGATTGTCTACTTGCAAATTACTGATGATATGTCCAGATGGCCCTAATGTTAATAAAAAAGTGTGGAATGTAATCGATGAACATCTGATTGAAGAAAGGGGCTATGAACTAACAGACATTGTCACCTGTCATTTGCATATCATTAATAATGCTTTCCAAAAGGGACTTGAGGAATGTACAAAAAAAATGAAGTAATATGGCATGTGAACGTAATATCATTCAGCTGATATATGATTTTTTTTTTTTTAAAGAAATATCCATCAAGGTGGGAAGATTATGAAAAGGCTCAAATAAAAAAAAAAATGTTCCACACAACATCGTTTCCTGAAACGTTTCAAGTAGATGGTTGACTGAAATCTGCTTGCGAAATAGTGTCTTTAACAACGCAGTTGACGAGCCAATCAAAAGAAGAAATATCACAAAGAATAAAAATTAATTGAAAGATTGTAAAAAAAAGAGAAGAAGCCATAAAATAAATACAAATCTGATCCATTGAATTACAGTTGAAAGATATTGAGGGATACTTCTTAGTTTTCATATCTTCACGTGATGAAAAAGTATTGAAGACTGAGAAATACAGTACAGACCCGCGATTTTTTTCAGGAATTCACGCAGCGAAAAATCTCTTAAAGTCCCGTGATGACAATAAAGAACAGCCAGCCATACCGACATTAATATGGCCGCCTGTTAGCTGCTGTTCACCGGCACAGGACCTTCGTAATGTGTTTTACTGCGTGAATTTCTTAAAATGTAATTTCTGTAATATGTTAAATCATTTACTTATTAAGCAAACATGGTAGAATCATAAATTCAGATCATGAACGCGGCAGAGCTGATCGATGTCGGCCAAGAAAATTAGGGAATGCTACTCAACCGCATTCAATCCGATTTCAGTGGATTTATCTCTTTTAGACTGAATAGCTTCTACATTCATTACTGTATCTTCAATTGACTTTTTATTAAGTGAAGCTAAACGTAAAGGAAACTGTGCATGTGCAGCTCTTGTCAACCGCATTCGATGCGATTTTAACTGATTTATCTCTTTTGGATGAATAGCTTCTACATTCAATACTGTATCTTAAATTGACTTTTTATTAAGTAAAAATAAACGAAAAGCAAACTGTTAAAGGAAAGAATTAACTGTTAAATGATTGTCTCTGATTGTATATGAAATCGCGGCTCTTATCAACTGCGTTTGATCTGGTTTCTATTGATTTATCTGTATTAGATTGACTAGCTTCTACATTCATTATTGTATCTTCAATTCACATTTTTATTAAGTAAAAATAAATGAAATATAAACAAACAGGAAAGTGTATGTGTGCATATGAAATCGCAGCTCTTGTCATCTGCGAGGGGGGGGGGGGGGGGAGTCAAACCAAAACCGCGTTGGAGCTGATTTTGCGGTCTAGCAGACCATGTTCGACCGGATCCGTACTGTATAAACATCTGATTAAAATTCTTTAATAGTCTATAAATAGTGATATTAAAATTGAATTGAATTTGAATTATTGAGACTTCTGACTTGTGTTCACAATTTTTGGAACTCATCCAGTGTTCAGAGCCCCTGATCCATATTTTGGCCCGTGAGCTCTGCAGACTGTTAAAAGTAATCGCAGATCGCATTTACCAACCTGATAATTTAATAATGCTTTACAGTCGCTCAATAACCAGCACCTGTTAAAACCCACAATTATTCATGTGGAGTGAAAACAAAACGTGAACTAAACTTCTTAAGTGATAAAGATAAATTAGTAGATATTAGAAACATTACAGGGTTCTCCCCAGGCCCTTTTGAACGGATGCACCACCCAGCTGATTTTGATGACTGCCTGGCTGAATACTCAAAAAATGCACACCACTGCATAATATGTTATTTAATTTTTGCCTGCCCGGCTATTTTATCTTTCCACCCACTTGATAAAATTTTCTGGGGAGAACACTGCATTATATGACATCCTGTAATTATATATAAGAGAAAATTTTCACAGAAGAACTATGTAGACTTCTTAACTTTGAATGCTTGCAAATACAAAAAATAAAAGAAGCAAAGAGCCTAATGCATTTATCTAAACTATGTGCGTTAATGCCATTTTTGGAAATAGATAATCTCAATCTCAGAGACGAATGGCGCATTCTCCAAACTACTATAAATATGCCTGAAGAGAAGAACCTCATATGAATTGATCACTTTTAGAAATCCATTATTTATGAGAAAAAGACTTAGGAAATTTAAAATATCCATCTGTAAATAAGCTTGTAAAAGCTTGCTTAGCTTTGTCGCATAGTAACAGTGATGTAAAGGAATGGCCGCCTGGTAGTAATGTTATGTAGGTGTTAAGTAGACGTGAGGTTTTTAATGTTTTAATGGACAATGAATTAATATTTGAGATGTATGTATCGTTTGTATTTGGGAGTTTTTAAAATATTTTGGGAGTTTTAAGTCACCAGTGCACTGAGTGTTGAGAAATAAGAGATAAGCATAATGTGTATGTATTTGGCCAATGGTTCTAGATTAATAAAAGCTTTGTGTATTTTTTTTAAAGTAAACGTTTGAGCGTTTCTGTCCACCCTCTACTATCTGCTTCGAACCCCTGACAAGCACCCTTCGCCGATGAGCTGTAATTAGTGGGGTCTTTTACAGTAGGTGAGAGGGGGCAACGTCACACATTCATAAATTATTATGAAATTCACGTGTTAAAAGGTATTGTCGGCGATTTCCAGATGAAGCTCGCCCACTCTACTCCTCCAAGACTCCAGATTGTTGTGTTATGTCACAGAATGCTCTCTATCGCTATTGGTCAGCAGTTAGAACCATGGCCGCTGCCGAAGAATTAAGAAGTTGCACTTGTTCATTAAAATAAGATTACTATAATTATTTACACTTTTTATTAATAAATTTATAAAAGTTTTATAACACCCACACACACACACCCTTCCCTTGTGTGTGATCCATGTGTACACTTAATTAAGCTAACTGTCCCTACTACTCACGGCAAAAACCTTTTAACCTGCAATGCTCTTAATTACTCAATTAAACACTTAAATTGGCTCGTGTCGTATAGTTGCTTTCACTTACCTGACTAATAGTCA
Source organism: Rhysida immarginata (assembly GCA_023313115.1). Lineage (NCBI taxonomy): Eukaryota > Metazoa > Arthropoda > Chilopoda > Scolopendromorpha > Scolopendridae > Rhysida > Rhysida immarginata. Next base: position 1,396,447 of record JAHWFO010080620.1, on the reverse strand, counting down.
GCACCCTCCCCGAGTAAAGAATAAAAATTCGCACACTTAATAGCTACGGGACCCTCCTCCCCTCTCCAGAAGTGTCAAACAAAACTGCCAAAATTTGCATTCAATAAAATTTCAAATAAGATTTATTTAAGTACTAACAAATAATTGTGTTAGTAAAATACAGATAGTAAAATTAGAAGTAAAAGAGATTTAGTAAAATTTCCGTTCAAAACAAAATATATGCAATCACCAAATAGAGGCTTTCTTTCTAGGAGGTGTTGCTATTGCTAATCGTATTTCTACTAATAATAAGTCCTAAATTTGGCCGCTTGATGATGATGTAACAATATATACACCTTTTGTCCGCAGGCCTTTACAGTTCGTAATAATGAAACCAAAAAATTGAATGTTCAATTATCGCATACGCGAGGGGCCCAATCATAAGGAAAAGTCAGGTACCTACAACTTTCGAAGATCACGCTGTATTCCAGTCTAGGTAGTAAACACACACACTGCTGCAAGTTACTCTGTCAAATTTCTCGTTGCTGTTGTCCACTCAAGTCTGTTGGCTCCGCTCATTGAGTCACGACTACAGAGGCGAAAGTATTCATCGTCGTCTCTGCAACTGACTACGCACAGTAACGTCCGAGCCCTATGGACCATCCTGTCCCGTCGTAATTGTTCTCTGCTGTTGACACATGTGTCGGAGATCTTCGGTGTCTTCTACTGATGGCCCTGCTCGTCAGCGTACTCGACAACCCGCTTGGCCTCCTTTTCTCCGGTTGTGTCTTCCTCAAACCACCGCATAAGTGCAGCACGAATAACCTTGTTCTGATGGACGCCTTTCTTTTGTTCCCTCCATGCCAGGGATGGTTCTTTTGTCTTGGGCCATGCTGCTCATCAACGCCAAAATTGAGTGCTTAACCAGGCAGAATTAGTCTCTGCGGAGGTTCTGGCTACTCGTTGCCGAGTACACCCTGGAGTTTTCGCTTATGACCAAGAAGCCCACGCCCCGTGGCTGCGTCCCACTCGCCACCACCTCGCTCCTCGCTTCCTCACATCATCGTTTTCAAAAGAACACCCTCCCTCTTTACACAACACAATTTCGGAACAACACTAATCTTTTGATTGCATGATTGGTTCAGTTTTAAATTTTCAACGAATCACATGATCACCGTAACTTCTATTTCGTTTATCGTGAAACTCTCACGTCTTCTCATGGCGAGCGAATGCAATGAGTCATGCTGAAGTGGCTTTGCTTTCCCACGCCATTTGAAATGTCAGAGTTCATGTTTTCGTTTATAGTTCAAATCAACGAAAAAACAACATTTCTGATAGTTTTAACAAAAACACTAAATTTTACTCAATTAACCATTGCACCAATCAATATCTAAAACACAAGGGAGTCCTCTCATATGCAAAATACCCCCATCATTGCATCCCGATTGAGAAAACGCAAAAACAACAGTTGTTGGGATGACCCTTGAATATTTGAATCAATTGAAACAGTTTCATTAAATAGGTATATAAACATAATGAAGATAGTGATATAAATAATAAAATTACTATCTAAATTACTATTTTAAGATACTGTGGGACGCTAAAATGAAATAGTTCGATCTTTGTTATATTCACATTTAACGATAGTGATCCGTTATTTCAAAAAAAAACTTTTTTTTTTTAGGCCGCACTCACTTTTGGCCACCCTCATAAAATTTTCGATTTTTTTTTGGTTTAGAGCCACAGCCCATATTCGAAAAAATCGGTACTTGGGTCATAATAGGAGAATAACAATGAAAGTCCAGTCTTGAGCACCAATTTTTTGCAGATCAGAATTTTTAAATATAGAGAAAACAATCACTGTAATTTTAGGTATCTATGAATAATATGCTTTAAAATTATTACTATATTTTCGGATTATTCTTGGGAAGATTCCTTTCACAATACACAGTGGGTCATAATATGCAATATATGCATCTAAGATAGGATTGTCTGACACAATAAGCCTCTACCTTGCTTGTCTGACACACAGAGCATTATGATTGTTTGAAGTGAAACTTTTATGTTTTTAAAGATTTAAGAATTTTTATAATACAAAAAAAAAAAAAATCAAGAAAAGAGAAGTATTAAAAATAAATAATCATATAAGAAAATAAAACTTTATTCATTATATTTAGCAGCTACATTTTACCAGAAATAAATCTATTTAAAATCTTTCAAAATCGGAATTGTCTGTGTCTGAGCAAAATAATTCCATCATTTCAGTAAGCAATTCTTTGTTAGCCTAATTACAGTTTCTTCCTCTTTCTCATCTGCATCGATTTCCATGAATGAATCATCCTCAGGAGGAGTAATTCCTGCTTTCACAAGAGAAGAGCATTTCGAATTGTATTTTCTTGTTCAGTCAAATCCCGTTATAACAAATTTCATTATAATGAAGTTTTTCTGCGGTCCTGTCAAAAATCCTATTCATTTAATGTTATTACGATCCCGCTATAATGAAATCTTAATAACGAAGTTTTCACTGTAATGAAGCAAATTTTTGAATGAAATTTTATTTGGAAGTTGCACATTAGATAAGTGACAAATTGAGTCTGTAATATTCACCAAATTAAAAATAGCTGCTCTTGTTAGTAAGACACACGAGTCATTTTAGTATAGGCCTATAAACGAAACGATTTGAAGATCACGTTTCTATTCGAACAAATATTTTTAAGAAATACAGTATTGTTTTGAAACATCTTATTTGTCACTATTTTCAATACTACGTACATGTACTGTATTGTTATCAATACTTTGTGGCAATTTAAATCAATAAACGGTAGTAAAACGATAGCATTCCGGTAGTCCTGCGTGAGAATGGCACAAGATTATGTTAAACTTTTAATTCTTCGAAAAATATACAATTGTACTGTAGTAAAATTCAATTATTTTAATATGTGCAACAGAGTACTATAAAATTTGAGCAAAAATATTAAACAGAAGGAAATACTTAAAGAATTGCTTTAAAATGGAGCTATTTTAATCGCGTGAAATGGAACTATTTTATTTGCATAATGTTACGAAGAATGCAAACAAGACACTCGATGTAACGCTTGTATTGTAATTATGTTAAACTAGATTAAATATCTGAAAACAAGAACCATTAAAACATAAAATCTTTGTCATGTTCAATTTATTTACTGAAATTATGCACACATATTATTTACAGCGTCAAGACTTAACAGCGAAAAGTACAATCTCCGTTTTTAATCATGATTTCCGGTAAGGATGAAGCATTACTGTTACACTACAGATCAGTTCACAATCTTAACTCTACATTTAAAATGCTAATATTGATTGATATTTGCCATAATTAAGGATAAAACATTAAAAATATGCATTCTCGGTTTAAAATAAGCTATTTTTCATTTATTCTCAAATTAATTTGTAATATTGATTTAACAAAGTTTTCATTATAACGAAGTAAACCAATGGTCCCTTGAACTCTGTTATAACGGGATTCGACTGTATTCTTTGTCATGCAAAATGTACCCACCTGAAAGAAAATACAAACATTTTGTCTCAACAGGTTTAAAAAGATTGGTTATAGCCAACATCGGTAGTGTGGAATAGTGTCCCCTGACTACCTTGGCTGATATCAATAACACTGGTGACATTCATGTTCACATCATTTATTCTGGTATCAGCTCTAGTTAATGAATAAGTAATTTGCTTTAATAATTTGAACTTAATTATTACAAATGGGTATAGGTGTAGAGAGTCATTAAACTACTGTGTTGATGGACAATTTTGAATTGCTACTGAGAAAACCTGGAATGTTTCTGGTCAAAGAAAGCATTATTATAATAATGTTGAGGTATTGTAACATCGGTAGTGTCTATCACATGACCACACACGCTAGATACAAAATGTCTGGCAATGATCTTTCGTTTCATCAACATGTTGTTATTGAACTCCTTATTAAAGAGGAAACCTGTGCCACTGAAATTCACCAAAGGCTTTAGCATTCTTATGGAAACATTGTAACATCTGCTGCAAACTCTGAGCAAAGCATGTTACTTAAACTTTTAGTGGTAAGAGCTCGGTAGATATGAGCTATAATCAAGGACAATTACTGAAATAAAATCCCCCTCAGAAATAAACCCCTGAGAACTCTACGATGCAAAAAAAATTTAACGGGTTATTCTGTCTTTTACCAATGCCAAGTACTTACCATGTTTAGTTTTTATCTCGTATACAATATGTTAAAATCTTCATTCAAGAAATAAAACTGTCACTCTCTCATGCCAGCAGAAGAGTCTAATTAACATTAAGAACAGGTTGTGACACAATTGGTAAGTCCTTATTCTGTTTCAGCTATGAAACTAATCCTTAAATCAGTTTATTGACTCTTATCCTTATAACACTTTGAACTTCATAAAAAATTGGACAGGATGAAGTCATCTGTATGAAGACAATTGAGACATTCGATTGATCCCCTCCCAAAGAATATTTCCGACGTTGGGCAATATGATACTCACTAGGAACGTTCAGCCGTTGAAGCTTTGCCTATGGAATATGTGTTTATTTCATAGTCCATTACTCGTGGGTCTGTAAAGACGATTATATTAAATTGAATACTCTGCTCGGATCAGCCTCCATATTGATTCTGAGCATTACATCAAAAGAGTGTTTCAGTTGTTTGTTATCTTTTGCTATTCTAAGTATCGCCACATTTTTATAGTACTCTAGAATGTTTTCTGCAGGTTATTTCTGATACAGTAAAATCCCGTTACAACGTACCTCACTTTAACGTACATTTCAGAATAACATACAAATTTAAAATCCCCAGACAAAATCTAGGTATTTTAATGCTAAAGAGTTTCAGAATAATGTACCTCACTTTAACATTCACCTCGGAATAACATGAAAATTTTACGTTCATTTGGTTAAATTATCATTTCATTACAACGTACATCGTTCGAATGTTTTACTTTGATTGGTCAATACAGCCCATGCGAAAGTTGCAACTGGCAATGCATCAAAAGGAAATAAATAGTCATCACTTAAGCCATAATCATAGAAGGGAAGTAGTGAAACTCCGTAGTTCTCTATGTTCCACCGCATGATGGCGCCACTGCTGTTTTGGCTCCAAGCTTATTTTCCTGTTTACAGAATGATAAAATCTAAAATGAATGACAACATATCAAAAATAAAATTTCAATTGAACATTTATTAAACTTTATTGCCTTTTATTATTAATAAATTTAAAACAGAATTATACCCTTAAAAATACACTGATTGGAAGAAAGTAATTGGACACCTTTGATTTTAGACGTTTTGTCGAATATCTAGAAAAATACTTGACGAATTATCCTGAAATTCAGGGGTGTAAAAAGGATGTTACACCTCATATATTTCAGCGAAGGTTTTCTCCCAAAGGCAAATAGGGGACCAGCAAAGAAGTGAACCAAAAAAATAATGTTTGGAATCACCCTGTAAAAAATAATGCTTGAAATGCATGAAAAAATATTGACTTCATATTGACTTCATATCAGCGTAAGAAGAAGTTGATACTTGTGTCCGATCCAAAAGTAAAAGTTTGGCGAAAGCCCCTTATGGTTTTGTTTATTTTTGAGAGCAACTGAAATTCAACTCATTCTATCGGCGATATCTTTCTCAATTTTCATGATATTTGCTTGGGCTTTTTATAAGAGTAGCTCTATACGTTTGGCTAATAAATTATGCAAAAGATAATTTGGTAACGCATGTGCAGTTAAACATTATTTAGTAAAAATGCTCATATTTCATCAAATATTTAATATTTTTCTATTCTGATTGCAGGATGTTGTCTGTACTGTAGTTTGTCAAGTTTCCTGTAAATGGCATTGCATTGGGTTGAAAATCCTGCGTGTTACAAACAAAAATCTTACGAAAACATTTCGACCTTTTTAAAGAAACCTTTATATATCCATGAATATACGTCCTGTTCTCATATAAATGAACACAGAAAAGTAAAACAAGCCTGTCAAGCATATGCTACAGCTACAATGCATTTCAAACATAATTTTTTACAGGGTGATCCCAAACATTATTTTTTTGTTTAATTCGTTACTGGTCCCCTATTTGCCTTCGGGACAAAACCTTCGATGAAATATTTGGTGTGTAACATGCTCTTTACTCCCTTGAGGTTCAGGATAATATGTCAAGTATTTTTCTAAATATTCGACAAAGCGTCTAAAATCGAAAGTGTCCAATTACTTTCTTCCAATCAGTGTATATAACACTCATGTATAATCAGAGAAAGAGTTCAAATATTAAGAGAGCAGTTTTGCAAATTTTTTATTTGTTTTACTTTTCACTGCATTACAAACATCTCTCCTTAATTCTCTAGCCAGAAAATAAAAACTAGTATGGATATAATACAAAATACAGGGTGAATAAAATACATTCGCTAAACACTTAAATTCTCGTGGCCATTCCTTACAGGACGTTAGTCTTTATGTTCTTCATAACAACTTCCATAACAAAAAAGAAAGAAAGCAATTCGAGTCCTTTTCTCATGAAATTCAATTCCCTATAATGACATTAACCTTCGCAAAGGCATCATTCTTTCATTACCTTTCTCCCACTCCCCTCTCCCTCCAACTATTCTCTAATTTGTCAAGAGGCTTTCTACAGTTTCTTTCAGTGTCTTTGGCTTTCCCTCCCTACATCCCCCCCCCCCTTCTAAAGGCCCCTGTATATAAGACTCAGTGGCGGCTCGTAACTAAAATTTCTGGGGGTGCTGCGTCAGAAAATTGTAATTTTTTCACGAACTAGAGAATAGTTACTGACATTAAACATAAGGATCATGTAATATACATGTACACACACAAGCCAATGAATTAGAAACCCGTGATGAATTACTGTACTGATATGTAAAGTGGGGTCACAGGTCAGAAACGATTGTGATATGCACATGAATACAATCATGTGTGGTACATGATCATTCCAAGCTGCAAGGTAGGAACAAGCTGCAGCTGCTCAAGTTGAGCAAAATAGGGAAAACAGCAGACCTGTCTGAGTTCCAAAAAGGAGTTATTGTGGGAGCCCGTCTAGCTGGAGCTACGATTTCCAGGACAGTACAATTGACCGGTATCTCAAAAGGTCAGGTCTCCAAGGTGTTCATTGCATGGAAACGGAATCCACAAGAGTTGTCGAAACGGCAGAATTGTGGATCAAAAACAATTAACACAGACAGGGACTGACATTGTCTGAGACGGATTGTGTGGCAAAACCGAAGGTCTACTGTGGAGCAACTGACGGCAGACTTCAATGAAGGATCATTGCAACCCATCTCCTCCAGAACAATGTGCCGAGAGTTGAAGCGAATAGGGATGGGAAGTCGCTTGCCAGTGAGGAAGCCCCTGGTGTCAGCAACAAACCGGAAAGTTCGCCTGCAATGGTGTAAAGAACGGTGTGACTGGACAGTAGACTACTGGAAAAAGGTGATGTGGTCGAACGAGTCGCGTTACACATTGTTTTGCACCGATGGTTGGCAGAGAATTTGGCAGCAGCCCCATGAAGCGATGGACCCCTCATGTGTTGTGAACACAGTTCAAGCTGCAGGAGAGGTGTCATGTTATGGGCCATGCTTTGTGGGCATGGCAAGGGTCCCCTGATATTCCTTGACAGTCGGGTGAAAGCCAAAGACTACCTGAACATTGTTGCAGATCAACTCCATCCTGCAATGGTGCATTTGTATCCAAATGGTGATTGGTTCTTCATGGATGACAATGCTACTGTCCATCGAGCAAGAATTGTTCAGGAGTGGTTTTCTGAACATGACACTGCGTTGCAACATCTGCCGTGGCCAGTGCAAAGTCCAGATTTGAATCCGACTGAGAATGTTTGAGACATGTTGGAAAGAGACATTCGTCGAAGGCATCTGCTTCCTTCTACCCTGCAGGACCTGAAGGTCTCTCTGACGAATGCATGGTCTGCGATTACCTTACCTGCATTGAACACCTTGTAGAGTCCATGCCAAACCGCATATGTTCTGTAATTACAGCCAAAGGAGGGTCAATATTATATTGAACGAAGGTTTCTAATTCATTAGCTAGTGTGTGCATAAGAATAGTTTTAAAGAAAAAACAAAAACATTATATTGAATGTTATTGACATCGAAAGTGAAACTGGGGGTGCTATAGTGCCACAGTGCCTATGGACGACGAGCCGCCACTGATAAGACTTCTTCTAAGCCTCTATTATCATTTTCACTCTATCCAAAAAGTCAGTGGTTTTTTTTGTTGTTTTTTTTTTTTTTTTTACAGAATCTTACCACGCTGTATTCATTTTCTTTTAACAAATTAATTATAAATCTAAAGAAACATTTTGTGTACCATAATCATGGTATGAGAGTACTATGATTATGCATCTATTTGATTTTTTTTATTCAATTTATTTTTCAAATATACTTACTTTCATTAACAATTTATTTAACTACATAACAAAGAAAATATAAATAATATTTGTTCTACAATATCTTTTAAATGAAATTAAATAAATGACCCAAACTGCAAAACGATTCCTGTGATTGGAGCCTAAACTGCAGCAGCGCCACAGTTTCACAAAACTCCCGCGGAGACAATTCCAAGTGACTGCACACTTTAATGTTCGGTTGCAATTTTTTCTACAAATTTCTCATCAAAAATTGTAAACTAAACTTTTTAGTTTACTTTTAACTCTAATAAAGAAATGTATACAACAATTGGTTTCAGATAAGCATTAAATCTTCAGTAATAAAAAATTATTTTCTTCTATGTCAATGTAAAATTATAAGGAAGTTTCACTACTTCCCTTCTATGATTATGCTTAAGCCTAATTGTTCACATTGTTCACAAGCCTCCCCCCCCCCCTCCTTTCAGAATAACAGACACCTCGGAATAGCGTACAAATTTCCAGTTCCCTTGAAGCACTTTGTAACTGGTTTTTACGGTATAGCATAACAGTTAAAAATTCTCCAAATAGATACTGCATTTTTGTTTTTAACATTTCAAATAGGAGACTTGTTGATCCTTTTTCATTCTTAACATTTCTTAGCTTCCCATCGTTCATGAATGTTATTTCCATACCCAACTAAACGTAAGCAAGGTACCGTGAGATTGTTTCGCAGGAAGGGCTGGAGGCTCACTATTTCATATCTAATGGGGGGGGGGGGGGACACAAAAAAGGAAGTGTTAGTATGCGGTCGGGGACCCACTGACTCTTCAAACTACTGTCTTCACTGTAGCTCATTGCGGGTCTGTAGGGCTGGACACCGAGGTGGTGTTAGAGATAATTGCTGCGCTAATTTCTAGCATTTTTGAATACGCACCATGGCAGGCCAGCTCCAATTACTAAAGGATTGCAAATTCCCAACAGTCTCGAATACAGGGCCTATCATGCAGAAATTCAGAGCAAAATACAGGGCCTATCATGTTCCACCATTTTGTGGTAATGTTGGCAGATATAAAAAAATATCAAAGGAGTCAATATATTGGCAGACATACTCATCTTTTTTTTTCCTCGTCATTATTTCCAATTATTACCGAAAATCAGACTTCCATCCTGAAAACTTACTCTTCTGTATAGTTCCAGAGAAGGTGCACATCTATTTCCGACATACTAACATTGCGCGTAAAACAGCATACAGAAAAATCAATCATAATCACTGAAGGCTTCTGTCCATAATTCGAAACTCTGAAAACTGTTTCAACAAATTGATCTGAGGAACTACTCAGTGTGATCAGCAATTGCAGTCTTCATTTGGGCTCAGGATAGCTTTCAAATGGCTGTGCTCTGTTAAGTCACTCGACCGTATCAGACAAAAACCTCATCCTCTTCCCCTGATCACCGAATCAACTCTCCTCTCCCTTTCCTCTTCTTTTCATCCACAGTCCTTCTTTTGTTTTTCCCTTCCAACAATCGATTAATCACTCCTGGTTAATTGTCGCCATTGTTTTCTCAAGCGTTCATTTTAAACGATAAGTAAACACGTTTACAACCCAGAATTAACGATCTTTCTAAACAATCAAGTAAACATATAAATCCCACAGATACACAATAGTTTTAATTGTCAAAATTATTGGAGCACCGACTGAATTCGTGAGAAAGAATCAGTAGCTCATCCCAAACATATACCGGGTGGGCAAGAAATAACGTGAGGTGTTCAGAGCTCGCTAGCGGGAATTCTGTTAGGCCAAATGCAGTACATTTTGGTGTATATATTTAGTAGAACATGCAGTTTCGATTTCTGCAAAAAAAAAAAAAAAAAAGTACCAAAAGTCGCCATAGGGGGCGCTTATTTCAAGAAAAAATGAATACATTTGCATAAGCGCGTTTCGTGTTGAGCAGTCATGACAATAAAAGGCAAGGCTGAAAATTTCCCATCATTCACGAACGAATGGCCTGACGATGACGCTTACTCTGCCTGACCGGGCGTTATTAGTCAAGTTGTTTTATCAGAAGAGCGACAATGCAAGTGCGCGCCCTTCGTGAATTCCGGCGATTGAAAACGTTACAAAGAGACCGATGAGCATAACTAACTTACAGAAAATGATTGAACGATTTGAATGTACCGGAACTCTAGAAGTGCAACCAGGCCGGGGACGCAAACGAATCAGGCAGCAATACGTTGAAGAAGTTGCAACTGCTGTTGTGGAACAGGAGATGACTACTGTGCAGGGTACCAGCAGTGCACACGCAATAGCACGCCAAACAGATATCTCATATTGGACGGTGAGGAAAATTTTGCATAAGATATTGACATTTTATCCCTATAAACTCACACCTATTCAACAATTGCTTCCTGGAGATGAACGTACCCGAACTGACTTTTCGTTGAGATTTTTAGCACGTATGGAAGTGGATGATGCATGGCCATGGCAAATTTTATGGAGTGATGAGGCACATTTTTATTTGAATGGTGATATCAATACCCACAACTGCCGTATTTGGGCTGCATCAAATCCACAAGTGTGTCTGCCAACTCCTATGCATTCACCGAAACTAACAGTATGGTGCGGCTTTACTGCTTCTTTCATCATCGGCCCGTACTTTTTTGAAGAAATCCGTCCCCGTGGACCGGTGACTTGTTCCGTCAATTCTGCCAGGTATGCCGATATGCTTGAGAATATTGTGATACCACGATTGCAGGAAAAGGGTTGTCTGGATTCTACCATTTTTATGCAGGATGGTGCGCCACCGCACATCGGACGTCAGGTGCAGCAGATCTTGCGAGAACGTTTTTCAGACAACAGAATAATTAGTCGTGCATTTCCCTTGGTATGGCCACCCAGGTCGCCTGATCTCAAGCCTTGTGATTTTTGGTTATGGGGATATTTGAAAAGCCTTGTGTATCAAGCACATGTTCCTGACCTCTGAACCTTAAAGGATCAAATAACGTTACATATCAGACTAATTAATGCAGATATGCTGCGAGCTCCTGTAGAAAATGTCGTGTACTGCATGCAGCTATTGGAACAGCACACTGGTGGTCATATTGAAAAACATTTGTAATTAAAAATAAAACATTGTTTATTGTTGTTACTAAAGTTGGTTTGTACGGTATTTGTTCATTTGACAATTAGGTATTCATTGTTTTCTTGAAATAAGTGCCCCCTATGGCGACTTTTGGTACTATTTCTTTTTTGCAGAAATCGAAACTGCATGTTTCACAAAGTATATACACCAAAATGTACTGCATTCGGCCTAATAGAATTCCCGCTAGCTAGCTCTGATCACCTCACGTTATTTCTTGCCCACCCGGTATATGGGTGCTAGGAGATGGTGACCCCTTCCAAGATGGAAACATGAGAATCCACGATCTGTATGGTAGCAATAACTCTTGATCTACCTCCAATGAAGGAAAGAATTGTCGCCATCATTAATGAAGACAGACATGTAATGGTATCTGAAATTGCAGCAAAACTTGGAATTCAAGTGTCTTCAATCAACTGAAACAGAGTTCTACTACAAAGAAATTTTCAAGCTTGCAGAACGATGGGGAAAATGAATGCAGAGAAATTGAGATTATGTTGAAAAGTGCAGAAAAGTATATAAATTAAGGTGATTCACCATAAGTATTCTACTACAGTGGAGGACCTCAAATCCAGATATCAGTAATTACTTTAACTGTATAATTGTGAAATTTTTTATTTTAAAAGAAATTTATAATACCATTGACAAAAATGATTTAATTAAATATACACAGATGCATTAAGTATATCTGAAAAACCACGAATCCAGAAAGTTTCTGGTCCCGATCATTCCGGATTTGCGGTCCTCTACTGTATAATGCGATTCCATTTTCAGAACCCTAAAAACTAGAAAAAATTTTACCCTATTGTATAATGCAATCCCCATTCATTATGAATCATTGCTAATTAGGAGAAATAAAATATGCAAGAATGTACAGAAAAATCTCTATATTTTACGATATGAAAATATATAGTAGAATAGTTACGGTACTTGTCTTTTCTGTATAAACAAATTCTGATTTGTAAAAATTATTGCTCATGACTTTCCGGATGATCTTCATATTATTGGGACTACTTCATAAAATTGGATTAAACATTTTTATGTTTATTAAAATGGCCATAATTTTTTGTGCTCTATTGAAAGAAATTTAACATAGTTTTTTTTTTTTTTTTTTTTTCAGCACAAGTACTTAGCTCTTACTTTAGCTGTTTTACGACACCGAAAAACAAGAATCTTATTGCTGAGGACAGTTTTATATCCTTTTATTAGAATTTTGCACTAAAACATTTTTTCATATAAATTTCATTACTAAACTCATTGAGAATGATATTTTAGGAGCAAAACAAAAGAAATTTTAGAAGATGTAACAATATAATTCCAGTAACACCTCGTATTATTAGCTTGTGTAATAACATGGATAGAATCATGTGCCTGTGCTTGTCTAATGCAACTAGTATATGCCTATTAAATTGCAGACCAGCAGACTTTGTGTGAGTTCTATTTATAAATAAGTTATGCAAATAGAAGATTTTCACACCATCTTCGACGCATGCGTGCAAGCAGTAGCACCATCATGTGAGAGCATGGAAAAATGCCCACGGAGATAGAAATCTGTTTTATCTGCATGGAGAACATAGATACCAAGAAAGTTTTAAAGAAAGAAATGTTGCTTTGGGGAATCAATCTGAGAATTTAACTATAAATAAAGGAGAATGTGTGAGTTCGTCATGGAAACAGTTTTGCATTGAGGCTGGCTTGAGGCACATGCCGGAACTGAAGTCATCTGACCATTGTTATCTGAGCAACAATTTTTATACTTACTTACTTTTCAAACTCGCTTATCCATTAGAGTCGCGGGGGCAGCAGCCCTATGGAGGATCTGCAGCGATCACGATCTTCTGCCATCAGGCACATGTCCTCCCTGGTGCAATGAAATAATCGTAGCCAAATGCAACCAATAAATGAACCAAATAAAAAGTATAGCCAATGTTTTTTTTTCAGCACCACTTGCTTCTTCAGCACAGCTTGCAACTTTTGTGTGGGATACGCTACACTGTGTTGTATGACAACTTTCTATGTCTTTGACCCTCTCATACATGTTAACTTTACTTTGAACTAGCATCCAACTTGCATGCTCTCTGCTGCTAGGATTTTCAAATGTTAACCCTGCTCTACCGATTGCCATATAGCAACTCAATTCGTTTCAGAAGTTTACTTATCAGACTTGCCGAAATGTTCCTCAAGAACTCTGATCATCTCATCAGCGAGCGAGCGACCGATCGTCATTTTTTGACGTCACGTGATCGATTTTTGGGCGCGATGTGTCCATTCACATACACACGAGCGAGCGAGCGACGAAAGTTCAATCGTTTGATCTTTTATCGCATCGCTTCAATAGTATCGCATGAAAAGAACCAATCACAGCATTTCATCCAGAATTCAAAGCGCTTTAAAACGAGGAGCATGGTTATGTTGGGATCCGCCATTGTGATTTCAACCACTGTGCAAGGAGGTGAGCGAGCGATACGTTGAGCAATGTGAAAAGGTGCAGCGACTAGTCGTGACGATTGAGCGACTCGATGACGGGAGATCGCCCGTTGATGAGAGATTGCTCGCTCGCTAGCCCCGCGATGGTAATGTGAAACAGGCTTTATTCATGGAGGATCGATACTTGGATTTGTTTCAGGAGTTTCCACTGTTTATAAATCTGGGAAGAAAACATTTTTAACTGATAAAAATTAAATTTAAAATAAACTTGAAGAAAAAATTAAAATTAAAAAAAAAATAATGGATATCAATATTTAAAAAGATAAATGCTTTTTTCAAATTTTCCTACAGAATAAAGGGTAAACTTGGAATGAGACTAAGGCTGAATTGCTCAGTATTTGTGAAAATAGAAGTGACTGGCTATAATTGCTTCGCTATATCATTGTTTATTGTAATGAGTGATCGTTTCCATCACTTATGGAACTGAAGTTTACTTTTAAGGAATTCTGCAATGATTCTTTATATAAGGCATTTTAAAAGCTCAGGCATTTTATATTGAGAGTTGTGTTTCTGCTAAAATTATACAGTAAATAAAATAAACTTTATTAGGACCGATAGCTACTTATGTTTTCACAATGTGCATCCGTCTGTCTGTTGGTGCTCTAGCATTCGAACTTCCGTTTTTGCCATTCGACAACTTAGGCGAAACGACAGCTGGAGTTCAATGGCAGAAAAAAATCGGTGAACTACTTCTGTTCCAAAGGTCACAAATAGCAGAGGGGACCACGAGTTTCACTATACAATTCCTTGTATAAATGGCCTGTGCATTGATCAGTGCGTTTCTCTCTTTGCCATTCAATACCTAAAGCAGATAGAAGGCTTGTGAATTAGTGAAGAAACATGATGGTCTTCCTTGGGGTCAGACTTGGTCAAAATTGGTTCAATGGTACATGTTGTAATGTTACCAATGTGGTACCATTGGAAACTTTCATTGCTAAGATATAACATGTATAAGGAGCGTTCAAAAAGAAACGAGCCAGAGGCCTAGAAACAGAAACCAGTACCTGTATGTTAGAAGTATTGGCCCTGGCTGTTGAGGCACTTGTCTCACTGAAACACAAGGCCACCGCCCCAATGGCTGTCTTGTAAAATTCCCGGGGCTGCGTTGTGAACCAGTTCTGCACGTACTGCTTGACATTGTCGTCCGAGGTAAATCGTTTGCCCCTCAGAGCCCATCAACCAGCTGGACGATGTCATCGTTAATGCGGTTTGGTGTTCCAGACCATGCATCATCGGCTAATGACACCCGTCCTTCCCTGAACCGCTTGTCCCACGCCTTGACCCTTGCAAGGGACATGCAGTGTTCACTGTACACTTGTGACATTCTTCGATAAATGTCTGTTCCCCCTACTCCTCACGCTGTCAGAAAATAAACAACACCTCTTTGCTCTTCTTTTGACACGTCCATTTCACTTACCGTAAATGCTCGAATATAAGTCGCAAAATTTTGTACCAAATTTTGAGTGAAAAAACAGGGGTGCGATGTTTACTCGAGCCTAGCATAAATTACCTGTCGATGGGCTACCTATCGATGTTGATATAGTTTGTTTCGATACCAGCAGTTGCCATGTTTGATTGAATAGCAAACAAGTAGTTATTTTATTCCACTTAAACAGATATTTATTTGATAAATTTATTATTGTTAACAGTAATCACCTATAGAAAATTATTTATATATGTAAAATATCGAGGAAACTAACTTCGAAGGAGATATAAACACGACTTTGCTTCGCATGCCGCCATTTTGAATAAAGTAATGAACACAGCCACGGAGTTGCATTTTATCCTGATGAACTTCAAACGAAATTAACTTACGGTATATGTCACAGCACTTAAATTTTATTAAATTAATATGTATTTATTATTGTTAAATCGACTACAGAATATTATTTATCTTTTCTCTATGTCCCCAACATTTTGGCGAGAAGGGAGAGAGAGAGAGAGAGTGCGGGAATGGGCAAGCAGAGATCGGGAGTACAGCCAAGCTATCAGCGTAGCCACGACCGCCTATGATGAGACGGGCACCGCCTAGGAGGAGAGAGCGGCTGTTATCGGCAGATGTGGGAGTGTTTGGGTTCAAAGTGAAGACCTTTCTTTTATTTGCTATTAACAACAACAGAAGAGAAGAAGGAGACAGATCTCCGAAATGTACATATGGGTTTTTAATTTTATAAATTCATTTATGCGGAATAGTGGTGTCTCTGACATCGATGTTTTCTCGTTAACCTCGAGTAGCTTTTCTGACATCGATGCTAACCTCGATGTCGCGATGTTTTAAGCATCGCACGGCTCTACCCATTACTACGTTAATTTAGCCTAAAATTTTTCTAATTATAAGTTTTAATAACAGGGTGATTAGCGACCTGGAGAGGTCAGGGAATTTTACAAAAAATCAAAGAATTGTACAAAATCAGCCAAAAAAAATGCGAAATAGGAATGACATTGCTGTATTTTCCTCGATAATATCGAAATATTGATATTTTAATTTCAACTATCATATGATATTAAACATCCGTGTTTTGATTCGATGTTGCATCCCTACCACAAACGTCCTATAGTACAATTCTTTATTTACTGATTAGCCAACTGGCACCTATAAACAAAAGTCACATTTCATTGATTGGTCAGTGATTGCTATAAAAACCCTAAATTTTTCAAGTTTAACACAAACCAGTTCACTTACTCCAAGCTATTCACTTCTTAAACGCTGATCCATAACGCTGTCCGATTTTTCTCCAGATTTCGTTGGTAAGTATGAACGTCTACTTTTACTATTATCATTCAACTTTATTATTTCCATTAATTTTATGTTTTATTTTTAATAAGATAATTTAAAAATAAATCTTCCTGTTTAAGGTTATGCTTTCAAATTTACATTTTATTTTCACCATCTGCAGGATATATCAATGGATAATCGTGGTCTTAAACGAAAGCGATCTTCATACGAAGCTTGTTACAAGCTGAAAATTATTGCGTACGCAGAGGTGCATGGGAAAAGAGCAGCTGAAAGGGCATTTTCTGTATCTGAGAAGAATGTCGGAGACTGGCGTAAGAACAAGGAAACTCTCGCAACGATGCGCAGACACAAGAAAGCACTAAGAGGACAACCAGCAGTCTATCCAGAGATGGAAAAACAGTTGGCAGAATGGATAACGGACCAAAGATGCGATGGCTATATAGTGAATATGCTACTAATTTGTTTGCAAGCAAAAAAGATGATCACGGATCCTGCGTTTAAGGCCTCTATTGGATGGGCACGTCGATTTCTGGTGAGACATGATTTATGTATTCACCAGAAAACTAAAATATCCCAGAAACTTCCCAAGGAATTGGATCATCAGGTGACACAGTTTCATAGTTTTATCATCAAACAGAGGAAAATATTTGACTTTGAAATTAGCCAAATAGGAAACATGGATGAAACTCCTATGTGGTTTGACTTTCCTGGTAATCGTACAATAGACGCCAAAGGAAAGAAGTCTATCCCGATTCGTACAACAGGCCATGAGAAGACGCATTTCACAGTGGTACTTGGTTGTATGGCTGACGGCACGAAGTTAAAACCAATGTTGATCTTCAAGAGGAAGACGATTCCAAAAGGAGAGAAGCTAGCTCCTGGAGTGGTGGTACACTGCCATCCCAAGGGGTGGATGGACGAGGATGGAGTTAACCTCTGGCTGACCAAGGTATGGAATGTAAGACCTGGTGCCCTTCTAAGGAAGAAAGCATTACTCGTCTGGGACCAGTTTCGTGCCCATAAAACGGACAACATTAAAGAGGAACTCAAAAAATTGAACACTTTTCAGGCAGTCATACCAGGGGGGCTCACTCCTCTACTACAGCCCTTGGATGTTGTCTTAAACAAACCGTTTAAAGACAGACTGCGGCAGAAATGGATCAAACCGGAATAGCCAACAAGCTGGATGGAACAGAAGACGATTTTCTATGGATACAGGAAGATGACAATGAAGAGGAGGAGGAGCACGAGCAGGAACAAGAGGACAGTCCAGGTTGGGACACTGATATAGAGCTGACTGAAGAGACGTGGAATGAACTTTTTGGGGAGAGTGAGGATGAAAGTTTTGAAGGATTTTGATACCTTTTTTTGTTTTTTATGGAAATAAACTAGTTTCAACATTGCATTTAGTGTGTTTGTTTTGATTTTTCAGTGATGTAATTAGCATTATCGATTATGATGTCATGGCTTGAATTTTAAGGGGAAAAAAAATTTTATACCATAATTTACCTTAAATTTGGGGGTGCGACTTATATTCGGGGGTGACTTATAATCGGGCATTTATGGTATTCACTGCTTATACAACGCGAATGACCATTGGATGCTTGCTTCTGCTTCCTTTGTATAGTCACATGACTTCCACCGTCACCCTCTAGCGGCAGGCTGTGAACTTCCGCGCTCTTGTCGGAACCACTCTTTGTTACACACGCAATGATATCACCATTCTGTCACGGGTTTGCACATTCCAGACTCCAGCTTGTTTCTTTTTGAACGCTCCTTATAATATATCAAACGACTTAAAATGATGTGTTATGAAGGAGTAAAACATAAAATTAATGATAGTCAAATTGGTTCAATTGTACGTGTTTTAGTGGGACCATTAAGATCCATTGAAAACATTCAATGGTAAGAAATGGCATATAGCAAACAACTTGTCATGAATGACTATAACGTAAAATTAATACACTGTAATTGCCAAAACTGGTCCACTTACTTGGGTTGTAATGGTACAATTGGAAATTTTCAGTTCTAAGATATTTCATGTAATTACTTATACCTTACATTATGAATGGTTAATTTCTGTTAGGCAAATTGTTTTCAATAGCTAGTAGCTAATCGCTCGCTTCAACAGTACATGCTTACATAGAAACGCTTTAGCAAAAGATTATGAAGAAATAATAGACCCTTACATAGAATGCTTCAACAATTGACGCTCATATCATTAAATAGGAATTCTTACAAATTAAAGGACTCCTATATGTTGGAACTAATAGAGAATTGTTACTCTCTCCATTTATGCTTTCAGGTACTTTCACACATTTCCATTAGAAATACGCCTTGCCCTAGCAACCAGAAGCGTCCTTAGCAACCTCATTTAATCCTAACAACGAAAGGCTTCTTTAGAAAACAAATGCTTTTTTTTTTTATCCTCGAATTCCTTAAAATCCTATAGATCCTGACTTTCATGTTGCATGACTTATTATTTTAATTTTAAAAATCACTGAATATTAATTTCAAGGAAAAACAAATATACTAAAGGTTTTCTTTTATATTAAACAAATTTATTTGATTTTTCTTAGTTGAGATTCTTAACTTCTTGGCACATTTGATAAAATTAAATTCCCAATTTTTTTACACGTTAAACCTTTGGACAATGACAGTCTACTGGATTCTGTACCTGAAGTATGGTGGCAAATGAAAGAAGAGGTAATCACTGTTTTAGTAAATTAATCTTGATATTAATTATTGCATGGCAAAGAACTGAAAGTTGGTTTTTGAAATAAAATGAAAATGTATATACAGTCGAACCCTATTATTATGAATTTCAGGGACCCAAAATTTTGTTTGTATTATCCGGGAATAGCATTCACTGGGATGGGACCAGAGAAGCAATTTGATTAAGCAATAATTCACATTAACCGAATTCATAATAACGGGGTTAGAACTGTGTCAAGTATAAGGATAATTTAAATCGTCATTTAACTGTTCATGAATTTGGGGATGAACACAAGGTTGACATAACTTAAACAAAACATAATCATCTGCGTAACTTTGGATATGTATATTAAAATGATGACCATATAATGAAGCCATAAAAGTGAAGCATTCCTTAATCCCTGATTTATACCATGAATTAATATCATGGATGGTTCACCTTGACTCAGTCAGATAGATAATCCTGAATTAAAAATAAGTATGGGCTAGTCACATGAAGATTACTTTGGCTAGAATATTAATTACAAAATAGAGACTGACAAGGGAACCATCTGAATTGAAATGTATTACTCACACAAAGCTTGATGTTACTCTACCATTGATGCTTGCAAAATAAGAAATTGCAACATTCAAAAAAAAGAAAAACGAAAAAATTTGAATGCACATATCCATACACTAACTTCATTGTTACTATACCTTGTCTCAGCTTCAGTTGAGAGTGACATCACGAGTGAAGTGGTTACAGTTTGCCTGCAGGAAGAAATAGTTCGAGTAATTTTCTGTATAAAAAGTTCAAAATTCTTTCTGGAATCATATTTCATATATTTTTCCTCGATATAATAAAAAATCGGCGGATAGAAAAGCCATTTGACGAAATTAAAAAAAAAATAAAATGAAATAAAATGAAGCCAGTCTGTAGTCGATATTATTTGATTGTAAAATGGTGGTGTCTCTTGTTCCTGCTTGAAAGAGATGTGTCAGAAATGAAAGATGATTGAGTTTTCACGAAGAGGATTAAAATGATTAACTTTAAACAATAATTTAAAAAAAATGATATCTGATAGACACCATTCGACTATTCTACTTTCAAGAAGCCATGCGATTAAAGGATGGTGTAATGTAGCATACATTTAGCCTTAGAATAACTTATTCTTTTAACGGCGGAATGATACGATGTTGTGCACTATGTCTGGTAAGGGACTTCATTCCATGACATCACTCTCAACTGAAGCTGAGACAGGGTATAGACTGTTGACTACCATGTTGTTGCAAAATAATTATTTGCCAGAGATAATTATGAAGATCATGGAGAATAATTGTTTTGATGATTTGGTAAACGTAAGGATAGATATTGGTCGAAATTAGTTATAATACTAAAGTTTTCCAGCTTAGTATTTAATTACATAGAAATGTAATTCTCCCAATCATGAAAAGTCATGAAAGTAATAATAGAACTTAATGAACTTAAATTGTTGCATTTTATGAAAAAACATGTTGGAAGATATTGGTTTGAAATGGACAGTATTCTTTATTTTTGTAATAATTATTATATCTTGAATAATGGGTACAGTTGGAAATGGAGAGGTAGTTGAGACTTAAGAACATTGAACATGCTGACCATGCATTATTCTGTAATTGCTGCAACATTTTATGACCAGAGTGTTCAGAGTGTTCAGAAAGCCTCTCCCTCATAAAGAAATTTAATAAAACAAAAATTATGTTGGATAATACAGGTGGCCAAAAAAGTCTTTCCAACATTACAAAATTTTATTACAAAGAAACTGTTACAGTTACATCTGTATGGTTGGTTGCAAGAAAAAGACTAACTTGTGATTATATTTTCTCTATTAAAGTAGTGGCTAAGTAAAGGAGGAACTGCAATCGGAAGAACTTTAAAATGATTGCAGGGCAAATTTTTGGATGATCCGTTGATTAGATTTTGGAAAGCTTTTTTTGTTTTATTTGGAATTTGATGCTGAACAATATTTAATTGGAAATTTTTGTCTATCTCATAAGGTTTAGGCATTAGTTCATGAGAAAACCCAGTGTGTTTTATGGCACTATGAAATCAAGTCACCAATCACTGTACAGCGTAATTTTAGAAGGGAATATGGAAGATCACCACCTAATTGAATATCGCTTAGATGCTCTGCAGCTGACAAGAGGTGCACACTTAGAAACATATTGACATTTAAAAAATCTTCATGAGTTGCTCTTTCTCTTGTGATATCCATACAGCTGTACATGTAAAAAAATTTACATAAAATTTTATAGTGCACGAGAAGTAAAATGTATAAAACAATACCTTAACACTGCAAGTGAAAAGGTGAAAATAACCAAATAAAGCCATGTTAAAAAATATATAACCTCTGGGGAACTATCAGGTAAGCAAAATGTACCATAAATCAACCAAGAGAAGACACATGAAAAATCGTAACCATAAGCTAAGTAAACAGAAGTGTCAACAATAAAATTTTGCAATGTTGGAAAGATTTTTTTGCCACCCTGTACATATAGTTTTGTTTTTTTTTGTATTCTTCATCTCAAAAAAGTTTTTAATGGATGGTACGTTAGGAGCCAAAGAGCTGTAGCTGGTGTAACATCGGTCATATCAAAATAGCACCTATGAAGAGAAAGTGCAGTGTGTTCTGTGTTTCATGAGATAAAATCACCGATTACTGTGCAGATAAGATTTAGAAATAATTATGATTGCAACCCTCTGGATGTT
The DNA here is from genome assembly GCA_023313115.1 of Rhysida immarginata. Classification (NCBI taxonomy): domain Eukaryota; kingdom Metazoa; phylum Arthropoda; class Chilopoda; order Scolopendromorpha; family Scolopendridae; genus Rhysida; species Rhysida immarginata. The sequence goes on along the minus strand of JAHWFO010080620.1, from coordinate 1,374,257 downwards.
TAGAGCATCAGAGGCTGGTACATGTATCACAAATTTACATAGACAGGAAGCATTACTGACATCCTAAGAAGTGGTAGGCCTAATGTGATTGAAGGGATGTTGCACCACTACAAAGGGCATGCAAGAAAAATGCACATTATGTACATTTCAGTATTATGTATCAAAAATGCTTGTGGTGGTAAAATGGTTTCTCCATCATTTGGAGTCTGTTTAATATCCACAGTTTCTCTGGCATTCCTGGTTACATGTAATGCATTTTCTACACTGCTCCCTGATATGTATGCATTGCGGGCAAGAATGATGGATATGATAAAGTCTGTAAAAGGAGGCATGCTGGCAAATACCTGGTGAAAATCTGAAAATTATCTGGATGTTCTCCAAGCAATGAAATGGGCACATGTTCTCTTGTTGGCCAAGAGCACTGAGGCACAGGTCTTATCGCTCTCGCAACCGGCAAGTCGCGGGTTCGAATCCCGCTTGGGGCATGGATGTTTGTGTTTGTCCTTTATTATAGAATCCCCGTGTTGGGCTCTGGCCTGTTGGGGGACAACCTGCGGGTTGTTTAAAAAAATATAATTAAATTAATTAAAAAATATAATAATTAGATATGAAAAAACTTTCCGAGATAAAAGAACTTAATACAAAAAAACTGTATGCATATTTCTAACATAGTTTTTGTTTTACTAAATTTCTTTATCAGAGAGAGATATTCTGATCACCCTGTAAAATACCTGCATACTGCTGTCACATATCACCTCCATCTTATCATGTAAATAAAGAATGGCTTTCATCCTATTATCATATTATTGTATCTTTCTAAAATTGCTTGTGAAAAAGATCACTCTTGGTTTTTATGAAACATCCTATTTAATTTCACACTTTGATTTTTCTTTCATGCACTTTGTGTTTATCTAAAAGCAAAACTGGCAAATGCTAATGTCATTGTAGAACAATACATAATCAATAATTTCAAAATATTTAGAATTTGTTCATAAATATTGATATTAATATGACTTAAAACTGACTGGTTTCATATGCACCTAAAAAGCTGCATCAGGCTGATATTCTTTCATGGTAATCGGCCTCAGTGGCTCAGTGGTTGCGTGATTGCCTCTGATGCCCAAGGACGTGGGTTGAATCCCATCCAAGGATGACGACGATTTTTTCAGGTTTTTTTTTTCAAGGATGCACTTCCTTCGGAAGGGAAGTAAAGCCATTGGTCCCATGTAGTTGTTTGCTGGCTGCACATTAAAGAACCCTTGCAAGGCCAAATTTGCAGCCCCTATAATGCTGTCCTGATATGACCATAGTAGTTGAAAGGGACGTTAATACCAACCAAACCAATCTTTCATGGTAAATGTTAATTTACACAATGGTGATAACACGTTCGATTAATATTAATAGCTTATTCTGCATTCCTTATGAATGCAGGATGGTGAGCAAATATTACACTATTTCTTGAAAACAATGAAATTGAGTATAAACCTTAATAGTGTTTTAGTTTTTTCTCTTATTCCGAAAAAATAATATGGAAAAAAAAAACCCAATAATAAAAAATTAACTTAAAAAATAATAATATAATTTATATTAAAAAATTATCAAATAGACTCCCTTTCCCCTCATAATAAATGTTAAAAAGTAAAATAATTTTCCTCAGTCTATAAGAAATCTTTTTACAATATAATAAAAAACTTCATTATTTTAAAGTTTGAGGTATTCTTGCATCCACTTAAAGTCCAAATAATTAATAAAACAATGTAGAAAACGGTCTTGGAGCGTAAACTGGAAGAACAACTTAGACGAAAATGTGTAGGTGCTCTGTAGAAGTTTTTACAATAAAATTAACATACAATGAATTGAAGAATGAAAACTTGATGGAAACAAATTTTGAGGATTGATTTTGAGGTATAAATTTTGAAGCACAATTTTGGGACATAAATTTCAATTGACGTTGAAAAATCCGAAAATAGTCCAAATTTAATTGCTGTGCCAATTTATAGTCCAAAAAAGAAGAAGAAAATGGATGTAATAATTCATGGTTTTAATAAGGTGCGTCACATAAATATAGGACCACCCATATTTTCCCTTGTCTGCAAGAAACAAAATAAAATAATGAAAACATTGTCACTGTATCAGATTCTCACAACTATTATTTATTGTTTCCAAAGAAAATAATGAAAAACAAACAAATAATAAGTATGAGAATTTATAAAAATAGAAATTAAGCTATCCCATAAGTATAGGACCAGCATCACTTAATGCCCAATAAATCATCCCTTTTTTCAATATTTTTGAAAATTCGGTTTGGCATAGTTGTGACCAGGTTTTGCAGATTATCTGAATTAATTTCTTCCCAGGCATTCAACACAGCATACTTTAATTCTTCTATATTGTGGTACTGTTTACCACCTGCATAAACAGATCTGGCCAAAGCGCCCCATACATTTTCCACTGGATTGATATCTGGAGATAGGGTAGGCCAGTCCATAATTTGCACCGAATTTGCTAAAAACCACTCATATGTGCTGTTTGCACGGTGAACTGGGGCATTATCTTGCTGGAAAATCCATCTGGTCCCTCCAATCTTCTCCCCAAACTGTAAAAGATGAATATCAAGCAGATCTTGATAATCTGAAGTCTTCATTCTTCCACTAACAATAGCTAAATTGGTTCTACCATTCCATCCGAAGCCAATCCAGACCATAAGTGATCCTCCTCCCTGTTGCCATATGAAATACATTTCTTCTGACCTCCTGATGTCATGCCAGTAATATTGCCAGCCATCTGGCCCATCTAAATTGAATTTTTTCTCCCCTCTCTTCCAATCTTCTGTCCAGAACATCACTGAATGGGCAAAGGCCAACCGTTTCTGCTTGTGGTGAAGATTGGAGTGCAGGTTGCTGCTTTCTTTTCGTGTACACAAGAGATGTTGCCTGCTTCACAATCCGTTGCACAGTTGATTTTGATACTGGAACATCTTCGAATTGGCCACCGCACGCAAAGATGTTGTGGGGTCTTTGATTTTTTTAATAATCGCCCTTTTTTGTCGATTAGTCGTCTTCTGAGGTTTCCCAGGTCTCTTTTTCTGGCCATACTGAGCACCAGCTTTCAAATAACTAAGTACAGCTTTATGTGATCAACTAATAACCTTTCCTATACCTCGTGCATTCACTCCAGAAGCTTTCAAAGCATCAATTTGACCCATTTCATAGTCTGACAAGGTGGTGTTACGAGGCAACTTGTTTACAGCCACTTGAAAGTTTTTGTGGAGGCAACCCTATTAGGTAATCACCAGTGTCATCTATTGACTGATTAATCACTGCTTTGTTAATTTTTCTGCTCGAAAAACGGCATTAAGTGATGCTGGTCCTATACTTATGGGACAGCTTAATTTCTATTTTTATAAATTCTTATTCTTGTTGTTGTTTGTTTTCCATTATTTTCTTTGGAGACAATAAATAATAGTTGTGAGAATCTGATGCAGTGACATGTTTTAATTATTTTATTTTGTTTCTTGCAGACAAGGGAAAATATGGGTGGTCCTATACTTAAGTGACGCACCTTATGTAACATTGAACATTTTCAAATGGAACCAGCCGTTCATCTTCAGAAGCACATACAGAAGAGAAGTGTTACAACAACATAAAACAAAAAATAAAAACTGAAGGAAGTGACATGTAAACCAGCAATCACATGACATCCCAATCCCTATGGATGTCATGTGATGCTTTAGCTAGAGTGTTGTTTGCTTTATTTATAAAAAAAAAAAAAAGGCCTCTTTAATAGTTCGCTTTTTCCAATTTTCTTCCCTCCCTAAAATTTTAACATCCCTCCAATATTAAAGGTAACATCTGGCTAAAGCGTTTTTACAATAATTAAAGGTAAACTCCACGGAAAAATTCGACTTTATTTTTTTTGTATCATAACATTAATCCAGGTTAATAAAGTATATATCATTCAAAATTTTTTGATTTATCCTAATGTTTTATTAAGAAAAATGCCTCGGAAAATTGAAAATTGGCGTGGAATCTTCCATTCCTTCTCCTGAGAACACGGTGGGACATGACGTGAGAACCTGCCGCGAGAACCTTGGGAAATTTCGTCGCCGAGATTCTAGTTTCGTTTCGAACGATTCTACATAAGATTTTGGTAACCTGTTTTATGTCAGAATGCCTTCAATTTCTCTGTTTGTATGTGTAATAGACTGTTGAATAGAAATTTCACGTTTCATAGATTCCTACAATAAAAAACAGTATATTAGTTTTTGACAGCGAGACTGGTATCTACTCCAAACAGCATCGTGTGCTCAGCTCATTTTGAAGCGCCATAGCGCCATGCTTTGTCTACGAACCCGCCGTTTTAAATTCAATATCAGTTCAAGCAAGAAATTCACTGAAACTAGATCACGGATAAGGTGGAACTAGATGGTCTTCCAACTCTAAACGTACCTGGCGTTCTTCAAGAACAACGACCGTAACAGGAATTGCGTTAATTGCCGAAGGAATGAGGTAGGCCTATCTGCTGTGTAGAGATGTGCACACGCTACACGGCAAGCAGAAGATCCCGTTTCGACGGTTTAATGCATAGAGCCATTAAAAGATGAGCCCCCTTCATTTGTTCTTGATAGAGGTGTATATCTTAGGAGTTACAGTAGCATTTAATTCTGCTAACGGCCCTTGTATGTCGCTGTCGCTGTTATCAAAATCGTTGTCTTGCTTTCATATTCATAGTCATTGCGATGCCTTAACAGCTAACCGCGATAGAACCTGCGACAGCATACTGATTGTGTGACGTCACGAATTCGAAACTCCTTCGCATTTCTCTGGAATCTGTGACGTAACAGTTGCCGAACCATGGCGTCAGTGTCGATCGAAGGGGGAGGGGAAAAATGAAAGTTTTTTCTATATTTTATTAATTTTGAGTTCGAATTGAAAATTTTTATACATGCTACATTGTTAGTGAGACCTTCATCTTTCATTTTAAGCAAAGTTGTTTTGAGTGTGGAGTTTACCTTTAAGTCTGATTGCTCTCTCATATCTATCTGAAGTATGTGTACAATCTATCTGAAATTAAAATTCCCAATATCTTTTTGTCCTTTTTAAATTAGGGCCTTAAATTTGTTTTAAATGATATTAGTCTGGTAAATAGATTGGGTGACGTGGAACAAGCCCTACAATATACTAGTAATAGGGATGAGGTCCGAAAAATGTGTCTGAAGGTATTGACTAAAGACAGGCCTAAACACATCCAAAAAGATAATTTAATTATTAAAAAATTAAGATTATTTTTTAAACAATAACAATCTCATGATAAGTAATGCCGACAAGGACCGGATGGTTGTTGTACAAGATAAAGATTATTATCTCAAAAGAACTGAGGACTATATTAACAATAATTCTCATATTTTTAAATCAGAAACTAAAGACAACTTGAAATATTTTTTTATTCAAACTATTAAAAAGTTAGATAATTTAAAGAAATTCAATATAATAGATGAAGATGCATCAAAAAAATTAAAACCCAAATATTCAAGTCCAAATATATTCTATACTATTGTCAAAGTGCACAAGGGAAATTTCCCTTTTAGACCGATCACCTGCATTTATGAATTGGCCACATATAAATTAGCTCAATTCTTAGCAATCTTTTTTGAAACAATTTTTTTGTTTCACTTATACCATCAAAAATTCATTACAACTAAAAACACCGTTTTAATTAATCTTAAATTTCAAAATATATGGAATTTGTGCACTTTGGACATTAAAGATATGTACAACAACGTTCTGTTCCAGTCTGTGCTGGAGATCATTAAAACGAAATTAAGATCTCACTTCAGTTTTGAGACTGTTATCAGTATTTTGAAATCTGTAAAGTTATGTATGGATAATTGCTAGTTTGTATTTAATAATAAGATCTATAAACAACAAAATGGCCTACCAATGGATGATCCTCTGTCACCCATCTTAGCAGATATTTATTTACACCATTGGGAAACAAAACGAATCAATGATTCCATTGTGTCATCCAATACCATCCTTTGGACACGCTTTGCAGATGATATATTTATAATCACCAATTTGAATGACATTGGTTATTTCAGCTCTCAGATTTCATCTACATCCCATTTTGAATTCCAGGTGAATAAATGCAAAATGAAACTCTGATCTTTTTAGATTTGATTATCAGAAATCAAAATCAACTAATGTTCAATATTCATGAGAAAGAGACACAAAGCAATAATTTACCGCACTATAAATCCAAAATTCCTTGGAGTTATAAACCTAATATGGTCCTTAATTTTATACAAATCCTTGTGCTCACCGGAATTATTGCCCTTGTAGATGCAAAAATTAATTGACAAAATATCTCTGAATAATTTGTCCCAATGCATATCATTAATTGGATGAAAATTACAGGTTTTCAAAATGGGAAAAGAAATACATGTATCTCGAAATACATTAATCAAAAAAAGTGAATTTCTATTAACTATGATTATAAATTCGAAGCTATTAAAAAATGTTTAAAGGATGAAAACATTCAAATTGTTCCAAAGATCAATAATACTGTTAAAAAGCAACTTGTCAATATGTATTTTAAAAATAATTCTGAAAATATTATCAGTAATAACTTAGATCCCTATAACTTGAAAGAATTGTACGAACATGATCGGGTGTTTCATAATGTAGTCTCAAAATACGGTGTTATTTATGAAATTCTTTGTGCGAACTGTGATGTAAACTATATTGGCCAATCTGGACGCTCTCTCTTTTCTCGTTTGGAAGAGCATGAGAGAGCAATCAGACTTAATTATTATGAAAGCACTCTAGCCAGTCATTGCCATTGTACTGGCCATCAAATAAATTGGAGGGAAGTTAAAATTTTAGGGAGGGAAGAAAATTGGAAACAACGAATTATTAAAGAGGCATTTTTTTATAAATAAAGCAAACAACACTCTGGCTAAAGCGTCACGTGACCTCCATAGGGATTGGGATGTCATGTGATTGCTCGTTAACATGTGATTTCCTTCAGTTTTTATTTTTTGTTTTTATTATGTTGTAACACTTCTCTTCTGAATGTGCTTCTGAAGATGAACGGCTGGTTCCGTTTGAAAACATTCAGCGTTACATATTAAAATCATGGACTATTACATCTGTTTTCCTCTTCTTTTTTGGACTATTAATTGGCACATCAATTAAATTTGGACTATTTTCGGACTTTTCAACGTTAATTCAAATTTATACCTCAAAATTGTGCTTCAAAATTTGTACCTCAAAATCAATCCTCAAAATTCAACTTCAACATTTGTTTCCATCAACTTTTATGTTAATTTTATTGTAAAAACTTCTACAGAGTACCTATTCGTCTAAGTTCTTCTTCCAGTTTACGCTCCCAGGCCGTTTTCTACATTGTTTTATTAAGTATTTATACTTTAAGTGAATGTAAGAATACCTCAAACTTTAAAATAATTAAGTTTTTTATTATATTGTAAAAAGATTTCTTATAGACTGAGGAAAATTATTTTACTTTTTAACATTTATTACGAGGGGAAAGGGAGTCTATTTGATAATTTTTTAAAATAAATTATATTATCATTTTTTATATTAATTTTTTATTATTGGGTTTTTTTCCATATTATTTTTTCGGAATAAGAGAAAAAACTATTACACTATTTCCATTTGGATTGTCATCGCTCTACCCACATGAATTAATGAAATTACTCATCAGGTAACATTAACCAATATTCGACAATTTTTAATAATACTTTCTTGGTACACTGGTGAAGAGAAATTGCAAGCTTAAATGAAGTTCCTAAATTATGGGCACTTTTTATGGTGTTAATTTATATATCTCAAGAATTGGGGAATACATAATCCAGAGTTGGTTGCAGCAGTTTTTAGGATTATAGGGGGCTGTAAAGGTAATGCATAGATTACAGAAATATTAAAATACAGCAGCTCATTTAAGTGAAGGTTTTTAATAATTTTTTCTACTTCTGGTATATGATATGGCAAATAGGATAAAAGTAAATTGAAACTCTGAATTCAAAATGATGATTATGAGCCATATTTTTTTGGGAAGTCTTGGATTGCTCACATTTTTTGTCACTTCTTAGAAAAGCACAATTATCCTTTATATCAGTGAAGTACAGTGCACGAAAAATTATAGGTTCACCTGTTTTTTGCAATTTTTAAAAAAAGTATATCAAGTAGTTTCTTCTAAATTTTTGTACGAGTGCATGATGGAATAATACACCTGCAAATAAATTATCAGATCAATTAATGTATTACATCGTCATTAATTTGTTTAATGCAAATTAGACACTGTGACAAAAAGATAGGTTCATTATCAGTTAAGGGGAAGTTTGCACATTTAGTGCTGCAATTACCTTGTTCAAGTAAGCAAATATTATTATACTCTATAGAGCTTCAAATATTAGTACCTAACTTTGGATTTTAGGATGCCTAGAGCTTCTCAACTATCACAATTTGAAAGGGGACAGATTTCTGCACTGAAAACCCAAAATAAATCAAACCGGGAAATAGCAAACATCATAGGCAGAAGTGTAAATGTGGTAAATAACTACCTCCGTGATCCTGCAAATTATGGTACGAAAAAATCAACGGGAAGGCCGCATGCCATCTCCAAACGTGATTCCCGGGCAATTATGCGTGCAGCCTCCAACGCTCAGAATAGTGCTCTGCAAGTTAAACTCGAAACAGGGGTCAGTGCGAGCACTCGCACAGTCCAGAGACACATCAAATTTAACCCTTTGCTAGTGAGGAAAAAGATTAAACGCAAACCACAGCTTCTACAGAGACATAAGGATGCGCGTTTGGAGTTTGCTCGAACTCATATGCATTGGACAAAGGAATGGCAGAGTATCATCTTCTCAGATGAGAAGAAATTTAACCTAGACGGCCCAGATGGCTTTGACTACTACTTCCACGATCTTAGAAAGGAGGGAAAAATGTTATCTCGCCGTCAAATGGGAGGTGGCTCTGTCATGATTTGGGGAGCAATTGGTTACAAGAAGAAAGCTGATCTAGAATTCATAACTGGTCGCCAAAATGCAGATGGTTACATACAGCAGCTTGGAAAACAATTGCCTGGAATCGGACGTGCATTGGCAGAGTATAAATGGCAATTTCAGCAAGACAATGCTGCCATCCATACAGCAAAATGTGTTCTCGATTGGTTTGCATTGAAGAAGATTAAATATTTTTCAACTCCAGCTTTGTCACCGGATCTAAATCCAATTGAGAACGTCTGGGGAAAGCTGAGTCGAGAGGTTTATAGGGGTGGCAGACAGTTTTCAAATGCCTCTGAACTGAAACATGCCATTACTGATGCGTGGGGGGCATTACCTCAGGATTATATTAAAAAATTGTACGATTCCATGCCCAATCGCATTTACCAAGTTATTAACACCAATGGATCTCATACTAAGTATTAAGAAGTATGTGTTAGTTGTGTTCACATGTATTTTTGTTAATTTTTTTCTCTGAACCTATCTTTTTGTCACAGTGTCTATTTTGCATTAAACAAATTAATGATGATGTAATACATTAATTGGTCTGATACTTTATTTGCAGGTGTGTTATTCCGTCATGCACTCGTACAAAAATTTAGAAGAAACTACTTGATATACTTTTTTTTTAAAATTGCAAAAAACAGGTGAACCTATAATTTTGTCGTGCACTGTATAGTTTTGAGAATACTTTTAAATTCTGATTAATAAATATAATTTTACTAATTATTAACAAATTTTAAAATTTTGCTTAATTTTAATTTTAAAAATGAAAATATTGAATGAATTATTTTATGTTTTGTTTGCTTTCATTAGAAAATACCTTTTGATCCTGATTTGCCAACAGAAAAACACAAGACAGCTTATGAAGCATCAATCCTAAAGATGAAACGGTCTATTCACTGTAAGTCCTATCTATCTTTCAATACACTCACACTCACACACACATACACATACACAAACGCAGTAACAGATCCATTCTGCATTACATTGCTATTCCTCATTCCTATGGGTACGTCTAGACATAATAAATTCCTCTAATTAAACCCCAAATAGCTATAAGCTTGATTCGTGCAAGGTATTTTTTAAGGATTTGCAAACTTGCATTAACTCGTTAACTCTATCCCAGTATTTGTTTGCCAGTCTTTTAGTCAAGCACACTCATGCCTTCTGATTCGTCTTCAAAAAAAAAAGGCTTTTTCTTACCTTGCATCCAGATATACTCTCTATAGCAAGGTCTCACGTTTTATTATTTAATAATTTTTGTCAGCATCCAGGTTTCTATTCATCATGATAAAACTTACTCCATCCACCAATGATGGTATCAGTAACTATATTTATTTAATTCCTGTGCAGGAAGAATCAATATGTATTAACAAATCTGATTAACAAAATAGAATCAAACGTTGTTGCACTCTTTAAAATTAACTTGTTCAACATAACAAACTTTGTAATAAATGTGCAGATGTTCATAAGTTCAGTAAAAATCGTTTAATCACAGGTAAGCCAGTCTTCTCACTGATCAATTTCAGTATGTTCCAGTAATTGGGTTTAGCCTGACCATCAAAAACGGAAGCATTGCTCAATTCCAGTTCTCCGAACCCAGCGTATGCTCCCGGAAAGTTAAAGCTTCTTAAGTAACCGATGCCTAATTCCATAGAGCTGCTGTTCGTAAGCTCGTATTTATTGAATACATAAAATAGTGTACAGCTATGATGGGATGATCCATTTATTAAAATCTGATACCCAAACACACTATCCTTGTTATAAATCCCGTATAGAACGGTTCTTTTTTCGCTGCCGTTCATTTATGCCCACTCTTCAAAATTGATTTGGCAATATGAGTGAATGTTCAGAACGGTCTCCAACCGCATCGTTTGGTGCGCAATTCACAGTAAGTTGAACATGCAGGGCTGCCAGATGCTACTAAAATGCAACTATTTGCTACTTTTTTCAGCTCCTGGCAACTATGGCGACTTTTTTAAGCAAATAGTGGCCCAAAAGCAACTATTTTCAGCAGTTTTCAAAAAAGGGGCGACTTTTTTATCACTAAGGCGACTTTTTCTTTGAAAATTTCATGTTCACTTCGCCATTAAATACAATTAATGTTCAGATACAATTAATGTTCCAATACAAGTAACTTGTACATACAGTTACTTAATGTTCACCGGAAATGCCGTGCTGGAAATGTTAATTGGTTTCGGCCAATCCCGGGCAACCTTTCATTCACTCCGAGTTCAATCCAATAAGAAAAAACGTAATATTAGCTGGAAATGCCGGATCGGAACTGTTGATTAACTTTGACCAATCATGGAAGCCGTTCATTCACTGGAAAAACGAGCTAAAGAGGAGAGACTTGTGTCTTCAGATTCTTAGAAACACTGCACGTGCGCAGTTCGTCTACACCTGTCTTGTTTTCCGTGTCGTGATGGTTGCGAGCATGCTTTGACTTGTTTATAGACCTTTGTTGTTGCCTTTTGTTTCGTTTGTTTGTTCCGTTACAGCATCAGTGAACCCGTTGATTAGTAATATAACGTTGAATATAACATAAAATTAATGCTTTTCGAAATTTTTTAAAGGCACCTGGTGTAGTGGAACCATTATGGTTCTTTGGTACTTTCAATGCT
>JAHWFO010080620.1:1340167-1362592 GCA_023313115.1 Rhysida immarginata | reverse complement strand
TATATCAAACAACTTGGATTGATGTCTCATGAATGTATATAACGTAACATTAATGATAGTCAAAATTGTATTAAAGGCATCTGGTTTTGGTGGAACCATTATGGTTCATTGGAACTTTCAATGCTTATATTTGGCATGTTATATATCAAACAACGTGGAATGATGTGTCATGAATGATTATGATGTCAAATAATTGATAGTCGAGATAATACCAATGGTACCTGGTTTAGTGGAACCATAATTTGTCATTGGAACTTTCAATGCTAAGATTTGGCGTGTTATATATCTAACAACTTGGAATGATATTTCATGAATGATATAACGTAAAATTATTGATAGTCGAAATTATAATAAAGGCACCTGGTTTAGTGGAACCATTAAAATTCATTAGAACTTTCAATGTTAAGAAATTGTATGTTATATTATTATTACTAATAGTTGCATCCCAACATAGGATATGTAAAATAATACCGGTAGGAATTATTATATAAATTAGTTTAACTTCTGTGAAGTTAAGCTACAACAGGCACGGCTATTCACTGGATGAACGACCATCAGTGATAGACGACAACCCCCCCCCTCCCTCCCCCTTGGGTGCCGCGACCATCATACAGCAGTCATGAATCCAGGTCCATCCAGGGACCCAACTCGTCGGCCTCTGGCCATACAGGCCCTCGATGGACGTATTGGATCCCAATTCAGAAATAAAAAAAAAAATATGTTTGTCATTTTGTCTAATGTATCATAACAAATATTCAAAATAAATTTCCAAAATGAAATAAAAGTAAATAGCGATTTCTGGAATATAAGTAGGAAATTAAAAAAAAAAACATTCAAGTAAAAAGTAATAAATAGATACAATTCATTTTAAATTATGCACACTGGACAAAAGATTTGACCACTCTATCAGAAAAGCTGGCACTTCATATTTGCATCAGCAGAGACTGCCCCAACAAAAAATCCAGTAAATTGAGCACTAAAAAAAGGGGGGGGGAGGAGTTGTCTTAGAATCGGATCTTAACACCGATAAGCAATACAGATGACTTCATTGCATAAGCCAAGCTTAGGCTGGATGACAAATGAATTGATGACTGACTGGATTGAAAATATCTGGTTAAATGCCCAAAATTTTTATTAAATAAATGATGGATGGAGAAGAAAAGAAGGACGAGACACAATAATCCAGGAATAAAATAAAAAATGAAAATTAAACACAGAATGGCAAGACCCTGAAAAAAGCTGACGTTTCGAATAGAGGCTATTCTTTGTCAAAGCAAGGAGTGAAAGTGATAATAGGAGTTATTAGAAGACATATTATGTATAGACAACATAGGAGGGAAAAGGAAAGTATTGGCTAGGAAAAACAGAAGGAAATCGGTGGGAAGCCTGGAAATAGGACAAGAACGAGGACCAATGAGAGATGATAAAAGGACAGTGAGAAAAATGCATCAGGATAACACATAAAAAGGAAAACATACAGGGAGTGTAAAAGAAAATAAGAATGATACAGTCAAACTTGCATTTAAGAACTCCGGATAAAAAAAAACAAACCCTCTGCTTATAAGAGAAAATTTCCAGTTCCCCAATGGTGCTCTTATAAGCAGGTTCAGCTGCAATTAAAAAGAATAATAGGACCTAACAATAACAATGAAGACAAAAGAAGAAAAATATTGAAAAAATATAGGAAAAAAAAAATTAATGAAATATTACCATTAAGAAAGAAAAATACAAAAATGGAAAATGTGATGAGAGATAACCCCCAAGGGGGGGGGGGGTGTAGAAACGGAAAGACAAAAGCACAGAGAGAATCTTTAAAAAGGCCTTTGACAAATTAGGGAATAGCTGGAGTGGGAGGGGAATTTGGGAAAGGTAATCATTAAATGCAGGAATGGTGTCCTTGCTAAGGTTAATTCCATTAGGGATTAGGGAATTGAATTTCCTAATCAGAAAAGACTCTAATTTCTTTCTTTCTTTTTTGATTATGAAAGTTGTTACTAAGAAGATAAAAACTAAGGTCCTGTAAAGAGTGGCCAGGGGAATTAAAGTGTTGAGCGACAGGGGTGTCAGCATTGTTAAGGATGTCAAATTTTGTGCTTGGCGAATCTGGTACGTATGGTATTACCGGATTCTCCAACAATCTGGTTATGACAAACTTTGCAATGTGAGAGATACATTAATCTTGTCACTAATAATAGGAAGTGCAGGTCAGCTTCTGATTAATCTTGAGAGTAAAGGAGGAAGCATTGCTAGAAATGAAGGTGGCTGGGTTAAAGAAATTTTCAAATGCCACACCATTTTTCATTTGAAAGCAAATCTTTTAGTAGATACGCATGGTTTAGTGACAGTGGCATGGACTTCTAATTTTAAAGATGTACATTTAAAAACAATTTTCGTTGGGTCTGGAAGAATGGACTACCTCTGGACTATTAAGGGTTGAATGATGCAGAAAAACTGGTGTTGCCATGGCTGGGGAAAGTTTGGTATTATTAGCACGGAAATTTCGATCTTTATAGATAGAAGTGCATATGACAGATTTTGTACAGGGTGATTCAGTCAATTTCTGACCATTTCAGTACTATGATTTATTGACCCATTAATGTTTACAAACTTAGCATTTCAGTATATTTTAGGCAGTTCAGAGTTTTTATTCCCGTGGAAAAGTCTTGATGATATGCTCAATGTGGCCGTCACGAACGTTTTGAACTGCTCGCAGCCGAATGGTGAAGTTGTTCATAACTCTATCCAGGATTTCTGCATCCACAAGGGTGCAGCAGTCACAGCTGGTCTAGGGTTCTTGGTGCTGTAGTGAACACACTCTCTTTAAGGAACCCCCAGAGATAAAAATCACATGGGTTTAGGTCAGGACTCGTAGGGGGCCAAAGAAAAGCCACTCCCGAATCGATCTGGAAACCTGTTTGAAATGACACGATTTCCGAATTTCTGATTGAGAAAGTCTAGCACTTCATTAGTTGTGTGAGGCCTAGCCCCATCCTGTTGAAACAATTGATGTCGAAGCGGTATACGCCTCCTTCGCAGCTCGGGGATGAAGAAGGTTTCCAACATGTTAAGGTAAGCCTGTGACGTGACGGTGCCCTCAAGAAAGAACGGACCAATGATGCCTCTTTTGGAAATCGCGCGCCAAGCCATAACCTTTCGTGGATGAAGAGGTGACTTATGGATCTCATGAGGGTACTGGGAACCCCATAAATGAACGTTGTGTTTATTAACGTCACCTGACAGATGAAAGAAGGCCTCATCTGACACCCACAGGTTGTCCACAATGTCCTGATTGGCTTCCATTTCTGCTCCAAACTCCATCGCAATTGTTGTCGCTTCTGTCTTCCAGTGTCTGTTAACTCCTGATAAACACGGATCGTATATGGGAACAGGTGTAAATCCTTTCTCAAAATTCACCACGTCGTGGTATATGACAGCCCTTCTTCAATGGATAGGCGGTGAACAGATTTTTTGCTAGGGAAATCGACCAACCTTGTGCGAACATTTTCGACAACTTCGGCTGTTTGAACTCGAGCTTCGCTCCCACCTTTTTTTCTTGCCTTTAACACATCCAGTGGCACAAAATTGCTTGACAAAATCCATGATTGCTTGCCTGCCTGGTGCGTCTCGACACTTATACTCCTTCCGGAACTTTCTTTGCACGGTTACAGGTGATTTTATCTAGAAATACCATTCGACAACCTTGCATTTCTGCTCTGTTGATAAAGCAGGCGCCATTTTTCAACAATACGATTTTCATGCAGTGCCATTGCAACAATACAAACTCCAACTATTTAGAAATTCGATATGGCGTTCATATTCTTTCAATTGTTTATCCCTAATGCACGTCATTCGAGTGAAATGGTCAGAAATTGACTGAATCATCCAGTATAAGATTTGAGTGGGTAAGGGCATTAGCATTGAAGTTCTTGTTTGATTGATTAGTGCAGATTCTATGGATGTGAGTTAACTGACCTAGAGGGATTTTATCCTTGCAATGGCTTGGATGGCGGCTGGGTACATGTACAGAACAGTGTAGGTACAGGTGCTAGTCGGTGAGCTTCTTATAGAGATTAGTGAATCATTTGGTGATAGTCATCCAAAAAAAGAACCATGTTGATAGAATAGTTATGAGAAAAAAATAAGAGGAATGCTCATTTTGGATGCCATGAGAGAGCATTCAACTGAAAAAGTAAAAGGAATATGTTAATTATGCCAAGAAGTTAGACATTTCAATTCCAAGTTTCAAATGCTGAGATAAATAAACGGTTTAAAGATCATCTGAGGAAGGAATATACAGACTGTTTGATAGCGGGTAATCATCACCTTCTTTCCCAACAGGAAAAATAAAAATCCTTCTCTAAGTCTGTTGGATGCCATTTCTAAAGAAAGCATCATTAGGAGATTTAAAAAAGTTCTATATTTCAAACTCATTAGATGGCATAGAAAATGGCATCATGTGGGAAGAATATCTTAATAATGATGAAATATTAAATTAGTTTGTGTTATCAGAAGAAAATGTTTATAGTAGTAATAAGTCAATTTTTATTACCTTGAATTGTTTTAAATAATGTACTATTGAAAAAAGCACTGTTCGTTTTTAAAAATTCATAAGTGCAATTGTTTTCTTAATTTACAGGGAAGAATTTAAATGTGTTTATTAATAAACATGTTAGTAGAATTTCAGTAGTTCATTTCCTGAATTAAAACTTTTTTTTTTTTTTCTTTCTTAAAATGCTTGCAATTTTTTTTTTTTTTTTCTTTTGGTGGGGATCTTAAAATTGGGTAAATATTTTACAGTATGAGCATGTGCAATTTTATATTGTTAAAACCTAAGCAAGAAGCAACTTTGAAAGCATGGTTTGTTTCATGTATATGTAAGGATCATGAGGAAAATCATGCAGTATAAGGTGTTCTGTTCAAACAAATGGTCAAAAATAAAATGCAATAACTTTTAAAGCACTCATCCGAAGTAGAGAAATGTTAAATGTACAGAAAAGAAGGGAGTTTTATCCTCGTAATTCATTACATCTCTACATGACTCACCCATGTATGGGAAGCCCAGTGTGTATCAAAACCGAAAGGACAGTTCATGCCAAGTATTGGCTAGCATCTGTATATGAAACCTTGAATGTTACTGTAATCTTCCATTTCTAGTCTTGTAGATCATTTGGGCGCTAATCTTCCATTTCTAGTCTTGTAGATCAGAAACTATATTCTTGTGAAACGCCACATGAAAAAATCTGAAGTGGTGAGATCAGGTAAATTAAGTAGTCATGGAATGAATCACCTTAGCGGCACAAGTTGTCATTGAAATCAGCATTTAGGAAGTCCAGCATTTTACATGCACTCTTATGTTGTTGTCATACGATTCGACATTGTGCATGTGCAAAACAGAACAATAGTTCTCAAAGGCACAAAAGAACATCTTGTTTAGCAAAGCATCACCCTACAATCTTTTGATGGTTGTCATTATCACCAATATTGCACTTTAAGTTCCTTACGTGTCAATCCCAATGTCACTAAACACTGTGAAACTGTCAGATTTGAAGGCATTCTTAATTTTCTCATGATCCTTTTATATCATTCACATGGTAGAATGATTCATATTCAACTCTTGTCATGTCGCAATTGCTAGCATCAGACACCAGCTGTCATATAATGTTCTTCCTGCTTCCATATACAGGGTGTATCTAAACCCCTGTCACGAACTTCTGATGGTGATTTCCTACAATGAGATGAAAACAAAAGTTCATATAAACATGGTTCGGATAATGAATCATTTGAGATTTCTGCAGTTAAAATTGAAGTTTCAGCAGCTGGTTTTTCTACTCTGTGGATGGCAGGTGACATGCAGACACGCTACAAAAAATCCATGAAATAATGTCCCATTTATTGGTTATTAATAGTTGTACAACAAATCCATGAAATAGCACCTGTTAATAACTTCAGGTGTACCTAAACAATCATTTGGGGGTGGTGGGGGGGGGGGGGGAAAAGGGTACTAGTATTCTGTTTGTTATTCGACCTCCCTCCCCTGAACATTTGTCGTAGCTTCTCCGTATGTCACCTGCCATCCATAGAGTACAAAACCAGCTGACAAAACTTCACTTTTAACTGCAGATATCTCTTAAGGATTTTCTTTTCAGAGATGTTCTTGTTAATATATCTGTGGCAGCCACATGAGCTCTGCTAGCATGGGCTAAAAATTCAATCGGTTTTCAAACCCATGTTTCCTGGTAAAACAGCCTAAATCCACTTAATTTAGCATAATACTGCTAAGTTGGCAAAACTGAAACTGACTGATGAGAGGGAACGGTGATGGAGTACATGGACTTTTGAGAATAAACTCTCAAAAGTCCACGTTCAGGGAGATTTATTTTTATCAGATACCTGCACCTACCGCCATCTGGCACCTTCACTGGTATTCACTCGTTATAGCCAATAGGAATCCCCATCTCCGTTGAAAAGTCTGCTGCTATACATGATTCCGTCACATATAACTGATATTTTTTCTTGTTATTTAGATAGTAACCAAACTTAAGAAGAAAATCTGGTCGTTATGTCCGGTTGGTTGCTATTAACTAATGTCGTTGTAAAAGATTTTGACTGTATATTATATTAACATGAATAAATAAATGTAAAGATGGTCTGTTGAAAATAATCAAAAAACATTACTATCTTCCTTGAAAACAATCAAGCTGAAGCAAACAGAACAGTCAGAGGTCTTCATTTAAAGAAGGGTCCACAATAAGATAAATCAAAGAAATTCTTTCGATACTTTTTGATGAGATAAAAACTATTATTTACCCCTCAATTGCAATTCGATTCTGTGGTCAAATCTTAGTTATTGAAAAAAAAAGTCTAAATCCATATCTAAACAAAAATGTTTATTATTGCTTCTGTGTGTGTATGTATTATATTTAGACTAAAAATACTCTTGCATGTAAAAGAAATTTCTATTATTACAATTAATATCAGTTTTATATTTTATCCTTTAGCTTTAGAAGCCATCCAAATTGAGCTCCTCAAAGTTCTTTTGGAAAACCAAGAAAATACTCTGGTAATATGAAATTCTTTAACTTCATGATAAAATTGAGAGTTGAAAACAAAATTACATAATTAAAAGTTTTTTATTAAAATTTTAATAAAATGGAGGAGGAGATTATGATTCTTAAAAACTATAAAATACCATTGTCATGAATTATTTGTTAAGGAAATGAAGAAATTATATACAGTCGAGAACCCACTTATAACGAATTTTTAAATGTCCGCAGTTTTGTTCGTTATAACCAGTGTTCCCTGTAAGCTGCGCTCGCATGCTCGTAGGGCATAGATTTTTAGCTCAGCGCATGCTACGACCCTCTAGTGCATCTTCGTGAGAACATTGGTTTTAACCGTATTTCTTATAAACGTATGGTAAATTTAGCGAATTTATTTTTATTTAAAGTGGATTTCTTCATATCCAACAAAGAAAAAACACTCAACTTTATGATTTTTCAATGTTTTTAATAACCAAGCTCAATATGTCCCTTTTTCTGCTTCCCAGTTTCTATTTCCTTTATGATCTTAATTTTGGTGTCAAAACCTAAACATTTTCTAATACGAATGCACAATAGGCAATAGCGGTAATCCCATAAAAAGTGTTTTCTGTTTCTCTACTACTGTATTCCTCACCCTCTGCTCCTATCAAGTGCATGAATAACCCAATGAAAAATTTAGACAAAAAGAAATGTTTATTTTTCAAAATTTCAAAATACCCAAACAAAATTTATGTAAGAGCCCATAAAATGATTCTTTATATATGTATTTTCGTTATATCAGATTTCGTTATAACCGTAGAAAATTTGTACAGTTTCAGTGAACCTGTAGTTGGGGATATCAATTAACTTCACTATAACCCAGTTCATTACATGTGGATTCGACTGTCTTTGATATTCAGTTAAATTTAAAACAATTGGCATTTAATCACTAAGATTTAAAAAAAAAAAAAAAATTTTTAATAACCTTTTTGTAGCCATCTATTTTCTTGAGAAAATTGCACTTCTTACACGGAGATAGAAAATATTTTTTAAAAAATTTAATAATTGACATTTTGCTTTAAAATTTTATTTTTGTCATCTTGAATAATACTGTTTCTGGTTAGTAATTTTTTTTTTGATCGATTAAAAGCAGCGTTTTTTTTTAAACAATAATATTTTTTTTAAATAATAATATTTTTTTAAACAATGTATAATAATATTTTCTATTTGGAATGCTTGGTTTCAATTCTTTTTTTAAAAAGTACAAATATAATATTATCGAATTTAAAAATAGCCAAAATTTAGGGAGAAGTCTTTTTTTAAATAATGCAAAAAAAAAATTTTTTTTTGAACATGTACGTAATTTGTTGTTAAATGGGTCACACCTGCATAACATCAGCTAGAAAATCATATACACTACGTTTACATACACGTTTCGATCCGGATCGACTTGAGTTAATCCAAAATTGCCTCACGTTTACATGCATCTAACTCGATCCGGATCGAGTACGATAAGATGCCCTGTGGGTAAAGCTCTAGATTAGTAAAGTATGCCAGACTTTGTCATCTTCTACAGAATCCGCCATTGTTGGCTCAGTCGGCCTTATCACTTGAATTATGCTTCCTCTAAAATACGGCTGAAATGCAATTTTTTGAAATTTTCTCATTATTATCGTATGGAAATATAATTGACAATCAATAAATTTTGTAATTATTGATTTTTTCATTAAATTTTGTTTTCAATTAAAATTTTCTATATATAAATAATAAGGTTGAGGTTATTTATAATGTTAACTATAATGTTATTTATATACAGTGAAACCTCTTTAAGCCGACCAGCAATGGTTCCACGTAATAGTGGTCGTTTGGAGAGGTGGTCTTCTTAAAGAATTGGGGGGGGGGGGGGAATAAGCGTAATTTATAAAGTTTCATTGTCTTAATTGTTTCAAAGGATATAATCTGATGATGTACAAAGCCTTACTCTTTTGGTTTCATTTATTATTTTAGTGATTTGCATAATGGACTAAAGTTTTATTAATGAATTTGAAATAAATTTTCATAACTTTATGCAGTAATGTGGCTATTCAAAATAAACAATACGTGAAAACAAAATATTAATACCTAATACGTACATGTATAATTACATAGCAATAAAGGTGATCCCAGTTTTTGGATCAAAAATTTCCCCTATTCTTTGTTGAAAAACTGCAACATTGAAGTTTATTTTTTTCTGCTCACCATTTTACGTACTGTAACTTGTTGATATTCTTTTTTCACCTCTTCAAACAAATGCAGCAAGTTTTGACTTGGTCTTGTAGCGATAAAAAACAAAGTTTTCTTTATGACATGGTGACAACAGCAGGCAAGAAATTGAAATGTGATGTGAAGAGTGAAAGTGATGTAAAGTGAGCCCAACATGTGCATTCTCAACTGCAATCACATGTTGAGCTCTTCCTAACTGTAAGATAAAGCAGCGGTGTGAGTGAATGCCACTGATACACAAAGCAAAGAAACAGATTGAACAATGCTCAGTTTCCTACTCCTCCTTCAAAAAAATGAGCATACTCTTTAAAATAGAGGAAGTGGCATTATTAAAGCTTCAATCCCAAGACCAACGACCACCCATTTCAGGCACCAATCATTGATGTTCCCTCTTTAAACCGACCAGTAAACATGGCAAAATCAAGTCATGGCAATCTTGACTCGATTTTGCCATGTCTACTGGTCGGTTTAAAGAGGGTATATTGATGGTTGGTGCCTGAAATGGGTGGTCGTTGGTCGAGTTAAGAGGGGGTCGTGTTAAAGAGGTGGTCGAGAATAGAGGTTTCACTGTATCAAGTTTTTGATTTATTTACCTCAGTATAATAATCCTTAATAACTTTTAAAATGCATTTGCATATTTAAGTTTTTTATACTTATTTTTATCAAAATATAATTTTATACATTCTTATCAAAACATAATTTTAATAGATTTTATCAAATTAATTTTTAGATTTATATCAAAAACTTCAATTTAATAGTTTATTTTAATTGTATTAAATAATAAAAATTATAAAATTACAATTATAATAATTATAAATAATTATCAAATTATAATTTAATAAAATAGAAATTGTTAAATTGAAATTTTTGATATAATATAATATTTAATTTGATAATTATAATTTGATAAAAAATTATTAAATTACATTTTGATAAAAAAAAAAAATATAAAACTCCAATTTGATAGAAAATTTGAAAATTTTTAATTAGGAAAAATGACATTTTGATAAAAAAGTTTACAAAAAAAAATTTAAACATGCAATGTATTTTAAAATTTATTCATTTATTTATTTATAAATATTTATTGTGTTGAGGTATAAATCAACCAACAACTTATTTTAGCTAAAATTTTCTATATTTTTTCTTTCCACCAAACAGCAAATTTAAACTCGATCCAGATCTGGGTGCATATTATTGGATTGACCTCTTTCCTGAGGCATGCTTCCCTGGTTTCAAACCACCTCTTTCGACTGGATTGAACTCGATCCGGATCGGGGTGTTGAAGCCTGTTTACATGCCATTTTTTGCAGGATTGATATGAAACTGGTCTTTCGATCTGGATCGAAAGTGTGCATGTAAACGCAGTGATAATAGGAATTTATTCTCTCCCTTCCCTATCCCTTTTGTTAAAAGCAATGACATGGCATTATCTAACTTCCTTGTTTTCAGAAGGGAGCATTCTGTAATGACATCTTCACAAAACTATCTCTTCAGCAATGATTTTAAATTTTGTAAAATAGCTTATGAAAAAAATATAATTTACAAAAAAAAAAGTTTTAAAACATGAATATAAGGAATCATTTTAATATAATTCAATCATTAAATGATTCAACTGTGCCCTTGAATTTTTTATTAAATTCGCATCTTTAGATGTTTCTCCATCTCAAGTACACATGCTTTCTAAAATGTCGAATATTATTGATTATTAATAAATTTGGGGTATATAATTTATTTGCAATTAATTATGAAGCTTTCAAGAATTCAACAAATGCAGTGTGAAGTTTATATCAATGATACAGAATTTCTTTTAAGCTTTTTTTATTGTCACAGTCCCCGCCCCCCCCCCCACCCCCTCCTTTGACAATACCTGTGGAAAATCATTATTTTTATTGTATTTTATCATTTAATTTTAAAATTTAAAGGTATATATTAGTAATGAAGTGTATCTGAAAAAAAAAACTTAAAAAAATTAGCAATTTATCTGTAATAGAATTTCAGTTATATGCATTTAAATTTTGTAATGTGTTATCTGGAACTGACAGAGCTATACCTGGCTGAATCCAGCCAGGTTCACTGGGAAAAGGTTAATATAACATGGAAACCCTCCATTAATTCAGGTGTTTGCTAAAAGGCTCTTAAAACTATTGAACATATTATAAAATATATTCTACTACATTATTTTGCTAATAATTAGAATTGTTCTCGACAAAAAACCCATGTATATCTCATCTTATAAATAATTATCTAATGCCTCTAGAAAACCCAAACTGCAAGTATGTTTTAAAGCATACAGTTAATATCTAGCAATAGGAAGAAATGTTTATAGGAATATTATTTAAAAAAAAAAAAAAAGTGATATGTAAGACTTACTTAAAGCATAGCATTCACACATAGCAAGTTTTACTATTTTCCACTTTGTGAGCAAAACATACTGTACATAAGTCTTAAAATTCATCCTAAAAATCAGGGTTGACTTATCAATGGGGCAGTGCTAGTTTCCATAGAATTTTGGAAGACACGTGAATAAATGTATGATGTAAAAAATGCCATAAATCTTGTTATAAACATGCACATTTTTCCAAATGTTTTGTGCAAAAATTTTGAGTTTGTTACAAATGGGCAATAGGATACCATGTGGATAATGACATCTTAAGAAAAAGAAAAACCCCTTGTCCACAAAAATATTTTTAATCAAGCGTATACGTATTTTGATCTCTTTAAGATCATTATTTAATGCAGTACAGGGGAAATTCACAGAACAGGCTATTTATAAGTTACAGAAAGGCTTGAATCCTCACCACCAACCTATCAACAAACAAGTTGGCCAGCCAATGAGAGAGTAAACCACACATAGTCCAACAAGAACCAATCGCCTTGACCCAAGGGTAATACAGAAGAAAAAATTTGTTATACAACACTATATCTGAAAAATTCAAAAAATTATACAAATTCTTGAACAATAGAAACAAACGTTATACAATAACTTAAACAATATTTTGTAAAGATGCAAATTATACAATGCTAAAAACTCCAAAGTAAGAAAATTATACAGGGTGGACCAAAAAAAAACTCGCAATTGATAATTTCTAAGTCCAATGGAAACGGTCCACAAAGGGATGAGCGGTTCTAGGAGGAATGAATGCTACCATTAATTAAGGCAGGCATTAACGTTAAATGGAACACCTACCTTAATTAATGGTAGTGTTCTTCCTTCTAGAATCGCTCACCCCTTTGTGGACCATTTCCATTGGACTTAGAAATTTTCAGTTGCGAGTTTTTTTTGGCCCACACTGTATCCATCAAAACCGTAATAAACAGTCAAAAATTCTCTTTAAAGAATGTGGAGAAGTTTTAATAAGGTTGAATCGCCTAGAGGACCAGAATCGTTGTTCAACAACTGTTCTAGTTTCATCTTTCCTATTTCCAGCATCTCGTAGGCATCCAATAGCAGTCCTATTTCCTATTTTTTATTGGCCTAAGTAAGCGGCAATCCTTCTTCAATACCGTGTGGCCCGTGTCCAACATGTGCTTCGCTATCGCAGATTTTTCTGGACGGCCGAACCTGGCATGGGTCGTGTGCTCCTTGAACCGCTTCAGTATGTTTCAGCACGTGGTAAACCAAGGGGCACTGACTACTCTTAACTTCATAGATGCCAGCTTGTGAAAGTGGTGGTGTAGTATCCTTAGGATTACCCATTAAATTCCTCAATGAATTGGGGTTTTTGTACGAAACCGCAAACTGGGAGTTTTTGAAAATGACTTGGAGGCTTACGGTGAGGCCGCTGTTATAGGAGATCGAAATTCTGTTCTTCTGCGTCTCTTTACTTTCCATCTAGTAGATTCCTTGAACAGCTTTTTGAACCTCTGTCTACGAACCAAATCATTAGTCATCTTCGCATCGAAAACATTAATAGTGGCTACCTTCTGTATGTGTCTAATTTCAGCCCTGAACCTACTATCGGTTAAGGGGATGTTGAAGGCACGATCCATGAGAAAAATAAAAGCTGCCAATGGTTCCAACAGTGGTTTGATGATTTATGTGTGTGTATATATGTCGCAGAAACATAGCGTAATTGGACACTTCGCGAAGTGTCCAGTTGCATCGGACTCATACTGTAATTAGTTAGAATTACAGTATCTGTCTGGACACTTCAATAAGTGTCTACAGCTGGTCAGACCGATGCAGTAACCATGTCAAATCCCGTGCAGGAAAATTTTAGCTTTTGCAATGACAAAAAACTTTTTTAATATTTGCCATATTATAATTAACTGAAATTTAAAAATTTTTATACGAATTTATTTTATATATTATTTTCAAAAAAATGGTTTAGTTATTAGTCATTAATTTCAACAATTTTTTTCCAATGATTATTTTAGTTTTTATAAAATTAAAAAAATGTAATTTTATAAATAAATATTAATACAAAGTTAAAGTTTTGAATGGTTATGGTATAAATTTCTTGTAATATATTCGGTTTTACCTTGTGAAATAGATGACAATCTCATAAACAAAATTCTATGTGTAAAATTTAATAAACGGAAACTGAAATGATTATTCAAAGAAATTGAAGCAAGAAGAAGGAAGCGTAAACAATTTATGGTGAATATTATAAGATAATATTGAATATTAATTCTAAAAAAGTAATAAAATGGATAAAAGGAAACACAAATTTCATTTTTCTTTATTTAATATTTATTTTCATTCTAAACAAAATGAATTTGGGCTGATTTACAAAACAGTATTTGTGGGTGAAACATGATATCAAAATTAATTAAAAGTCTTTCAGTATTAAGGCACAGCATACTACCTTGGCATCTACTATTGCATTGCCTACCGTACTTTTTACATATACATCTTTTTATTGAGCAATATTTTTTAGACGATTTGCAAGAACACTTAAAGTATCCTTGCCCTCCGCAACTTTGTTTAACAGCTTCTTCTCGCAATGTCAATTCCTTCGTAAAGTCAATTTCCTTTTCGTTTAAAAAAGTTAAACCAGCCTTCTTGATATTCTCGATTCCGAACCAACCTTTTACAATTCCATGTTTGCATCCTATTTGATATAAACCATTTTTTTCAGTGGTCACAACACCTACGAGATTTTGTGGATCGACTGGCTCCCTGTCAACCTTTGGAATTGCTAAAAGTATACAATCTCCTACCGCCAAGTGGGCAATGTCTAAATCTCAATTGCTGTTGTATGCTCATGTAAACGCTTTAACATTCCCCGTTTACGCCACCACATGAGAGTACAACAGCAATCGAGATTTAGAAATGTTTCATCATGTTTCATCCACAAATACTGTTTTGTAAATCAGCCCAAATTCATTTTGTTTAGAATGAAAATAAATATTAAATAAAGAAAAATGAAATGTGTGTTTCCTTTTATCCATTTTATTACTTTTTTAGAATTAATGTTCAATATTATCTTATAATATTCACCATAAATTGTTTACGCTTCCTTCTTCTTGCTTCAATTTCTTTGAATAATCATTTCAGTTTCCGTTTATTAAATTTTTCACATAGAATTTTGTTTTTGAGATTGTCATCTATTTCACAAGGTAAAACCGAATATATTACATGAAATTTATACCATAACCGTTCAAAAACTTTAACTTTGCTTTAATATTTATTTATACAATTACATTTTTTTAATTTTATGAAAACTAAAATAATCATTGGAAAAAAATTGTTGAAATTAATGACTAATAACTAAACCATTTTTTTGAAAATAATATATAAAATAAATTCGTATAAAAAATTTTAAATTTCAGTTAATTATAATAAGGCAAATATTAAAACAGTTTTTTGTCATTGCGATAGCTAAAATTTTCCTGCACGGGATTTGACATCATTACTGTATCGGTCTGACCTGCTGTAGACATTTTGCGAAGTGTCCAGACAGATACTGTAATTCTACCTAATTACAGTATGAGTCCAATGCAACTGGACATTTCACAAAGTGTCCAATTACGCTATGTGTCTGCGACATATATATATATATATATCCGTATGGGACTGGTTTCCGATACACGTTGAATTCCAACTTATTTCCTATACGGATAAGCTTGGCATCAAGGAAGGGGATCATGCCATCTTTCTCTGCTTCAACTGTGAACTGGATCATGAGGTAATGACTATTCAAAAAGGTGAGGAAAGAACGAAGACTCACCTTCTGAGTGTCTATCACGGCGAACACGTTGTCGACATAGCGTAGCCAGAGATCAGGAATATGGTATGAACATTTTTCTGGAATTTTATCATGAATACAGTATAGTGTTCTCCCCAGAAAATTTTATCAGGTGGGTAGAAAGATAAAATAGCCAGGCAGACAACAATTAAAAACAAAGTATTATGCAGTGGTATGCAGTTTTTCATGTATTCAGCCAGGTGGTCATCAAAATCAGCCAGGTGGCACACCTGTTCAAAAGGGCTTGGGAAGAACCCTGTTGTTCATCAGGGTTCGTTACATTTTTTGACTCAATGGTCCGGTAGCTCCTCCATTCAGGTATTGCAGACGTCACATGCAAGGAGTTGATACACTTTAACCTCGGCCACCAATAGACTACTCCTGTGAACCTTTTTGGCACTGTGTGTTTAATCTGCAGGCTTCAGTAGAGTTACTGTTTATCATAAAGAGTAATTATTGGATATTCTTATGAGGATTTTTCACGGCAAACCTCAGACATTTAAATAATTGATGAAAATAGAAAAGAAAATTCCACAGCCTAGATTCGAACCAGGAAACCTGCTCACCGTGCAGACGTGCCAACCAATTGCTCCAATGCATAGCCATTGTATGTCTGCATTGGCGCAATTGGTTGGTGTGTCTGCATGGTGAATAGAAGGTTCCTGGTTCGAATCTAGGCTGTGGAATTTTCTTTTCTATTTTCATCAATTATTTAAACATCTGAGGTTTGGCATCTAAAAATCCTCGTAAGAATATCCAATAATTACTGTGTAATCTGCGAATTGGGTACTGCTCCAACCAGCCCTAAGGGTATGTAGATAACGTTAATGCTTCCATGTCCACATTGGTGCAATTGGTTGGCGTGTTTGCACGGTGAGCAGAAGGTTCCTGGTTCAAATCCAAGCTTTGGAATTTTCTTTCCAATTTTCATCAATTATTTATCATACTGATTCGACCGCCATTATGGAGCCCACTAGTAAGAGTATGGCATAGTGCTTTGTATTTAGTATGAGTAGTAGGAGTGATTTTTATATAGCTGGTTGAAATCCTTGCAAACATGGTTAAAATTGGAAGCAATGGATACAGCAGTGCCAGATTAATGGTTGTAAGTGCAATGGAGGACTATTATCACGAATATTTTGAAGCGATCTTAATATTTACCTCTTCTCATCAAGAGAGGATGATGAAAATGAAGCTTGAAATATATTTCAGAACTGCCCTGTATAATATCCTTGTAAGCCCCCCCCTCCCCCTCCCCTCCAGAGGATTTAACTCATTAACTCAAACAATTATTTTTAATACATGTAAATCCCAGATAACTGGAAGAAATGTTTGGTTTCAGAGAATAGGTATTTTGAAATTTAAAGCAAAAACTATCTTAGAATTTTTTAGTTTTTAAATTTCATACAATACAGACCAAGTTCAGTTCTTCTTTAACTTTCATGTTAGATCCAGGAGTGCTCAAATGAATCTCCCTCCTTCTCTCTCTCTCTCTTCATGTGCAGCCAATTCAGTAGGCCAAGTGTACATAAGAAGATCAAGAACTCTTTATTTTTATAAATTAAAAAGTATTCCAAAAACATTACAAGCCATTCAAAAAACATTCGAAAAGTATTGAAGAATTAACATGAAAATAAAAGAGTTTGACTTAAGAAATGATCGATCTGTTGCTTGACAGTGTGTCTCTTCTCATTTTTAAGAGCTATTTCCAAGTGTCCCATTAAGTTCAGGCAGTCTCCTTTAAAAGCTTTGCCAGATGAAATTTCATTTCATTTTTGCACTTTTATGTCCAGATGACCGGGAAAATGAAATGATTCAGGAATCTTTCACGGTTGTTGGCAGCCATTGTTGAAATCGAAACTTAACGCGAACACAAATCGAACTTGTTGATTGGGAGCATTCAATGGGAGAATTTTTAAATGTAGTAAATGATGATGATTTTTTTTTCATTTTACAGTGTTCATGTTAATCATTTTGTTAATTGCTTGAACGATCGTGTGCGTTTTTTTTTTTTTTTTTTTTTTTTTTAGAAGTAGCCATACACTTCTGATTGGTCGTCGCCATTTTGCTTTGAAAATGCCAGTATTTCATTGCCTTTGTTGATGTAAAGTGATGGACATTTGAAAAAAAAATGAATTCTCTGTCGAATGTAACACATTTATACATACAGGGTGGCCCATAAATAAGTTCAGGTTTTTGAAGCCTACAACTTTTGAACAGAGCAAAGTACGGGAATGTTATAAAATAACGTGAGGTATCCAGAGCACTGTAGTGAGTAAAGTAATGGACGAAACATAACCAAATTTGATGAGCATACATAGTGGACCATGGGATTTCGATTACCAAAAAAATAAAAATTAGTACCAAACGTCGCCACGAATAAAATTTTGTTGCTGTTTGCCGAATAAAAAGCATTAATTTGCATAAACTCGTTTCGTGTAGCGATCATGAGTATAAAAGGAAAGGCTGGGAGAATTCTCATTATTCTGAGGCCAACTGCCTTTCGATTGCTCTTACCTTACGGAGGACCATGCTTAGTCAAGCTGTATTAACAGCGGAACGAGAATACCAATGTTGCCCTTCATGAATTTCGGCGGTTAAAGAAGTTGCAAAAAGGACCGATGAGCATAACAAACTTACGAAATATAATTCAATGATTTGAAACTACAGGAACTCCAGCACAGCAACCAGGCTGGGGACGCAAAGCTGTTAGTCCATGATAAGTTGAAGAAGTTGCAACTGCTGTTGTTGAATAGAATGTGGCAGATGTGCAGGGTACCAGTAGTGCTCGAGCAGTATCTTGGCACACGCATATCCCATACTCAACGGTGTGGAAGATCCTGCATCAGATATAAAATCTCTTCTCTTCAAGAATTGAGTTGTTGCGGATACCAAGGGCGAACTCAACATTGGTTCAAATTTTTTTTATTTTATTTTTCGGCTTCTCAGACAGCAAAGAATAAGTTGGTATAGGTTTTTTGTTCAGTTGGCCTCTCCTAATTGTATAAAATAAAGGCTGAAAGTAAAGCGTTCAACTTATAAGAGTGGTAGAGCAAAAATTTCAAACGCTTGTTTCTCGAAATCACAGTTTATTGAGTTTGCCCTTTGTATCCGTAACGCCTCGATTGCTCCCTGGCATTGCAGCTACCAGATTGGATTTTTCATTGAGATTCTTAGCACGCATGCAAGTTGATGGTACATGGCCATGGCAGATTTTATGGAGTGACAAAGCACGCTTTCATTTGAACGGTGGTATAAACACACACAACTGCCGCATTTGGGCTGCAAATAATTCAGACGCTTGTATGCAGCAGCCTTTCCACTCGCCAAAGTCACTGTGTGGTGTGCCTTTACAGCATCTTTTATCATCAGTTCTTACTTTTACGAGAAAATTTGTGCAAGTGAACCAGTGATGTGTACCCTTACTGCTGACAGGTATGCTGATATGCTACAGAACTTTGTAGGTCCACAACTGCAGCAACGAGGATATCTCAATTCAACCACATTCATGCAGGATGGTGCACCACCCACATTGGACATAAGGTACAGTGTGTGTTGTGGCAACATTTCTCTGACAGTAGAGTCATTAGTGCATTTCCTACGGTATGGCCACCGAGGTTGCCTGATCTCAATCCTTGTGACTTTTGGTAGTGAGGATTTCTTAAAGGTGTTGTGTATCAAGTACATGTCCCCGATATCGCAACATTGAAAGATTGAATAACATTACAGGTTAGACAAATTAATTCTGATATGTTGCTAGGTGCCGTGGAAAATGTCATGCATCGTATGAAGTTTTTGGAACATCACGATGGTAGTCATATTGAATCTCATTTGTAAGTTAAAATCATTTTGTTAATAAAATTTATGTGTGCTGTGCTGTTTGGCATTTAATCATTCAGTATTCACACTAATACACTTTTGCAGTGCCAAAATTTTATTGGTGGTGACTTTTGGTACTAATTTTTATTTTATTAGAAATCGAAATCTCATGGTCCACTATATACACCCATCAAATTTCTTTGTTTCGTCCAATACTTTACTCTCTAGAGTGTTCTGAATACCTCACGTTATTTTATAACCACCCTGTATATTAAATCCGTAAAGTGAGGAGAATAGCAGACTTGTTATGTTTTGGATGCCTGCAAATCTGTGAATGAAAGGTGGATTGGGCACAGTGGCCCCGTCAAGTGGCCGGCCCAGTCTCCAGACCTGATGCCCTCCTGATTTTTTCTTGTGGGACTATCTCAAAGAGAAAGTCTACGCCCACCCCATTGACGGCATCGAGGAGCTGAAGGAACTGATAACCCAAGAAGTTAATGTGATTCCTATTGTGTTCTGTTGCAAGGCGTGTGCAAACATGGCTTTGACCCTCCAAGCAGTAATCGATCTCAATGGAGCACAGATTGATTAATGCACTGGAAAACCGCACAAAGAGAAACATTTTTCTATCCTTTGATGATGTATACCACTTCACAGATTAAATAAATTGTGTTCTACATTGGAGTTATTGGCTGTCAAACACCTGTATATCATAAATGTTGTTAGATGAAAAATAAATGCTCAAAATTCACAAAGAGATGCCTTTCGAAAATTTTTACAAACTGGAAGTAGAATTCAGAAGCTATGCCAAAACAGTATTGGAGCTGAATTTGCATTGGAACAGATCGCATTTTACCAGGTCAGTGCAGTAATTGTATTTGGACCTCATTAAAAATAATCAAATATATAGAAACATTGTGAGCATCATATAATCTTTATAGCTGTCTTGTAGCCTCATTTTCGATTTACTGGTTAACTCGAAAACTTGATAACTCAAATTTTTTTATCTGGTCTGCTGAGGATTCAAGTTATCAGGGTTCGATTGTAATATAATAGTTTTAAAATCTAAATTACCGTGAGTGTCAAATATGTGACTTGGTCCATTTGTATTTTCAGCCTCCATTTATGGTAATGAAAGTACACTCTGTGATATCTTGATAAATAATATCAAGAGTTTATCTTATAATAAGGGTCAATAAGAGGCAAGCGTGAAGTAACAATAAACAAATTTAATGTAACAAGTATAAATTGAAAAATACAAAGGATAATTAGAATGGCAGTTTCTTGGATAATTCAACATAACTTAAATACTGAACCCATCAAGGAAGTTTTCTTGTACATAAAAATAACATTACTGGCTTTACAATTAAGCAAACTGAGCACACACCATCATTGAAGTCAATAATCAATTAATAATGTTCCTAGAGTCCCCATGGCGGTCAGAAGTTTTAGATACACATCAAACCGGACACGTTCACGAAGCACGGATCGGCAGTGGGTAATGCAAGGATAAAACGGGTACTTACGGTTGGAAGATCTGGTAGACTCGGCCACGACTGCTGTCGGACATCGTTTCTGGAGGAATCATAACTGAATTCAAATCAGAATGCTTTTCCCTCCACAGCGCCCGCTATATATACACCTCCTGCATTACCCAGCAGTCCCCTCGTGTCATCTAGTTCCTGATTGGTTGCGCTCCGGCTCGATCCACTCGCCGCCTGGTGGTTGTTGCTGGAACTTCCCATAACTCTGCTGCAGCTCCAAGTGGATGTATGGGGTCTCATAGCCACGTGTAGGGGCGCCGACATTAGGACCACGTGCGAGGGGGCGGACAAACAAGTCGCAATTCTTTGCGATTGACGAATGTCACAACTGCTAGAGGGTCACAGTTGGAGAGGGCCATCCGTTGGGAACATTTTAAAAGAATTCTTTTTGGTTTTTAATATCAATTTTTACTTTATTAATTCTAAGCTTTATCATGTGTTCCTTTTTACGTTATACATTCAGATATTTTCAAAATTTCATTAAAAAAAAAAAAACCCAAGCAACACTGAGGATATCAGCTAGTTTACAAATAAAATTGACCTTTAAGGCTGATATTTCTAATTTATAATGACAATTGGTCATTTCAAACACATGTATAACAAACATTGATGCTTACGGTAGTTCTCCTGTAACGATCAATCATGTGACTTAGAATAAGAGCCATGCTATTTTGTTATTATTGAAATAAAAGTTCATATCTATCATTAATGGTCAAAATTTTATTTCACTTTTCACCTTAAATGTTACAAATTTCAATTATTATGACTAAACTGCTTTTAGACTTGAATAGTTGGGGGGGGGGGGGGGGGGGCTTCTGCGTTACAAAGTTTTTCTTTAGGAAATGAAAATTTTTAATGCTAAACTTAATATTTTATAAAATGTCTCAACATTCTGTGGTTTCATTATAATCTCCTAATGACAGCTCCTGTCATCTCAATAAAGTAATAATAAATTATCTGATTTACTTTCTGTTCTCTTTATTGAATTCCAGGGTCCAACAACAAGACAGATCTTTTTAGGGAAATTCAGGGAATTTCTTAAAGAAAACATGACAGGAAGTAGAGTAAGTATGATCTTTTTTTGAATAAATTCTCTTCTATTTAATTAGTTTATTTGCAGTGTTTGCAAATGATTGTTGGGGTTTGAAAATTGTTTAATTTCTCTTATCTATTGTAGGCAATGAGAAACCATACACAATATGTACTGAAAGAGGAATATTCTAAGTTTGTGCAACAGTCATTGCAAAGTTCTCATTGTGAGCTGTGTTTGTGACAGTTGACATTGTGGTCACTCCTGTCACCTCTATTTGAGCAATTATAGTATGATGGACTCGACCACTGTGCCTGCTATATCAAGAAGAGAGTTCCATTGAGCACTTTCATGAATGTTGCACAAACTCATAACTTACTCCTGATATTCTATGCATGATTTCTTATTGTTTATCAAAAGTAAAAGAATATATTAATTTAAAATAAATAAAAACTCTGTTTAATTGATGAAATATACAAATAAAAATAAATAATAAAAACAATGAATAAAAGTCACCCAATGGAGAAATGCAATGGTTGAAGGACGAAACACAATTGAAA
>JAHWFO010080620.1:1313369-1335167 GCA_023313115.1 Rhysida immarginata | reverse complement strand
ATTCAACCAAACTCTGTATCGGCATTGAATAATGAACTCAATGAGTTATATGCTTAATAAAATTCTTTTGTGGACAAGAGGTTGTTGTCAGTTGGTCATGTCGTTATCCACAGTCCTTTCCAGTTACTCATTGTTACTCCCTGTTTTACCTGCTGAATGATGAGAGCTTCACCCTTGAAAAGCGCTTACAGGATAAGGTCGTATTTTTCCTTTTTTATTTTTGTTGTGGTTAAAGAGTCTTTTATTTATTTTATCTTATTACTATTATCCGCATTTCTTTCCCTTTTTATTTTTTCTGGTGGTTGGCAATTTTTGTTTAACTCTGGTTTTATAATTTTTTGCCAACTTCCAGAAAAAAAAATATTTTATGTTATTTCATGGTAACTTTAGTCATGGGAAGATGGGAGTAATATTTTCTCATCAATAATTCTTATCTGATGAGTAATTTCAATGATATCACTCTAGGGTGCATGGCGTATATGGAGGGTTGCTTCATGTTTATGGTGACGATTGTTGAAACATTATAGCACAGGTTTGAAATGCATGAGGCTTGTGAAATTTTACACGCGAGTTTGGTAATAATCAATCTTGTTATTCCGTTCTTCATTTTCAAATTTCCTACCAAAATGACCTCAAAAATTGAATCGTTCTGGGACGGCTATGTTGTAGCATTTTCCGATGCTGGCTATTTTTATTCTAGAATAAGGGAAAAGGTTTCATTGTTTCCAAGAATGATATGTATAATAAAAGTTATCAAATGTAGAAGACAAATGAATGAAAACAATCAACATTGAATGAAAAGAATATCCCTGTTTTTTTTTCGTAGTAACATTCAAACAATGAAGAGGCTAGTTCTTACGGAATATCTGCCAGCACAACGAGACATTGCAAGCAAGATTGGAAGCTCTGTTGCATCTGTAGACTGTATTCATCAATATTTGAAATTAGAACGCCGTTATAAGGCCTGAGTTCACGCTTTGTTGCTAAGACACATTGCAGAGAGGTGAACCAGCAGCAGAAAACTGTATAAAAGCTATTTGGCTGGTGACAAATGGAAGAACATAGTCACCTTGGATGAGGTTTGGGTCTATTTATTTAGAGATGGCAGGACATAAGCAATTTTTTCAACAACAGAGTGATACAAGTCGATTTGACTGGGTACCTCAATGGAAAGAGGGTTTCCTGTAAGAATTCATGCTGCTTGCTGGGTACAGCTGCAGTGGAGATCTGACCCTCAAAAAGTGAGATTTAAAGCAAAGAAAAAAACCCAATTGCTCAACAATGCTAACCCTGTGTTAAGATAAGTCATCCAAGAAGAGTTCCCAAATCATCTGCAAATATTTACTGATGCATTCTTTGACAATAAAACATTTTTGGTGGGCATTGGATTTTATGGTGCTGACTTATATATTGACTTGCCATTTGGAATAAAACCAATAGCTAGTGTGCGACAGTTGCTGAAACATCTGCAATTTACAAGGCCCTAAAAGTCCTACAATACCAACCACCTAACAGTTATCTGATATTAACTGACTCAAACAGTGCTCTTCTAAAAATTAAAAAGAAATATGAAACAAACCAGTGGTTCCACAGAGACTGATATGTAGAAATAATCCACCAAATAAATAAACCAAATGCAAATAATATGGACTCCAGGACACAGGAGAATCAGGGAAATGAAGCAGCCAATTTTCTAGCGCATAGTGCTAAAAATATAGAAGCAGTAAGAATCGAATTAGATGTAGCCAATTGCAGCGCACTATTCAGCTGGATTGAGCTAAAGGTGGAACGAGGAATGGGAGATGGAGCCAAATATATTATGTAAGCAATTATCACCAGCAATAAAAACTAGACAATTCATTAACATGACAAAAGTGGATAAAATGATAACATTTGGACTTGAACAGGACTTGCATCTTTAAGAAACCTGCTGTACAAATTGAAACTGTCCAATACAGACACATGTGAATGTAATAACATTAGTAAAGGAAATGTGCATCATATTTTAGTATAATGTCGCAAATATAAAAACTACATAAAGAATAATGGAAAGACCTAACAAGGAAGAAAATTTCGCGTCTTATACCGGCTCTGACACCTCCAGCGTTATCGCTCCAGCACTTACTTTTACTTGAAATCCCTATAAACATCCAAAACAGTGCGCTTAAAAAAGTATTTAGAGAAGACGGGATTAACAGGAAGAATAACAGCAACGATTAAAGAGGCATCTGAATTTTGAGCAGAGCAACAAAAAGTGAAGTGCAGTGAATAAAGGTGTAGCAAAGTTGAAAGTGAAAAGAAAAAGAAAGTGAATACACATAGTGCTAATGCTAAAGTAGATGAGTAAGCATTAACTTTGGAAAATGATATGAAGATTAAGAGGCAAAGTAAGCTTCCAAAACAAGTTGAAAGTAATACCATAGCATAATAATGAGAAGTCTGTCCACTCCCGTTTTCAATGTTGCCTAAGTTCCCTAGTGGCGAACTAACTCTACAGCCAAATCCATTGTTTACTACTGCAATCATAACTGAGGCATAATGCCGTAAATTAAATTGGAGTAATTTTTATGAAGAAATTTAATTTTCAAGTCTTTACACTAAACGTTTTTCTATTTTTTTCTTTCAAAAAGAAAAAACAAAACAAAAAATAAAACGACCTTGAGCTATACACCCATACCTCGTTATACGTATGCTTTTTATACGTACTTTTCGATTTACGTACTTTTCAAATTATGGCACTAATTCGTTTTACGTATCCAATATTTCATCATACGACCAATGATATTAAATAAAGAGTAGAATAGAAATACACTGATCATCAGCGCCACCACTATGAACTCAACTATCAATTAGCTTCAAACATGGTGTTGTTATTTCCACTCTAATAAATTAATCTCGTTGCACACGACGCATGCGCCATACGCGATACTCTGTTTGTAGTGAGTCAGTGTAAGTTCTTGTTTTGTTTCTTGAAATTAATTGCTGAATTGTAAGCATAGTTAGCGCCTATGAATTATTTTCGTTATGTTTATGAAGAAATAAATATAATAAACTAAAGACTATAAAAAATATATACTACTGTGCTGTATTATTTCATTAAAAAAAATTGAAACAGATTCAATTTAATTTGTATATGTTTGTATCAAAATTTTTGATGGGTATTGTCAAAGCGTCATCAAGGAAATTTATTTTTTAAAAAGTGCAGTAGTGACCTCTGATGAGAGCTACATAATAAAACGTCTCACGTTTTTTCATTGCCTCGATTCTACTGACCCTGAAAAGTACGTATTCGTTATACGGATATTCGAGTTACGTACCAAGTTTTTGGAACCAATCAGTACGTATAACGAGGTATAGGTGTATGAATTAAGGTTTTTATAATGCAACTCTTATACAAAATAATTTAGTTTGAAATAAAAAAAGGATTTTGCCATATTAGAAAATTTCATGAATGATTTTCATTGGATTCCCTAAATTACATGAAATAAAATCTTTTTTAAAAAATTTATAGGACAAATAAAAAATTTTTTATTTTTGCTATTATTAATAGAAAATTGCAGACATACCTTTTTTGCAGTCAGATAAAATGTGATGAAGAAAATCGTAAAAGAAGCTTTTGATAACGAACTCTCATTAACAAAACTCAATAGCAAAACATTACCTAAATAGTTCCAGAAAAGAGAAAGATAGCTGAATGCTAGGCACGCTGCTGTCGTTATTACTGTTGTATGACGTCGATCTGGCAACAGCTACAACAATGAAACTGACCCGGAGTGAACAGACTTCTCATCATTAGGCTATGGTAATACAGTGAAAATAAACGATAACTAGTGAAAAGTCGTAAATATAGGCTAAGTAGGAAAACTATGAGAGCTTTACAACAACAACAAGCAAAGATAAATTCTGCATATGATCAGAAAAATGTCTTGGAACACGTATATCGATATCCTACTATTATATGGCCCTAGCACGAAGAACATGTACATTTGCCAGGACAAAGCAGAAGCCACACTGCAAAATCGACTCTCCAATACTGTGCTCGAATGCTCGAGAAACTGGGATTAAGATTATCCCGTTTTCAGACACCCTGTCAAGTTACCCGATGCCTCTTCCATAGATTTTTGTGGATTCGGTCTCCTTAAAAGAGCTCTTCATTTAAGACGTCAGAGAACACTTTCTGGATTATGGAAAGCCTTTCAAGAAGAGAGGAACAGAATCGACTTTGCTGTTCACAGTGGAAACTCTGATGTCAAGCGACTGCTAGAAGAAAGGGCCAGTACATAGAGCACCATAAACATGAAACAGCCCTTCATATGTACAGTGAAATAATCAAGGTGACACTTTTTCGTTTTAGAAAATTACCATTATCTCTATTACAGGGCGGCCATTGGGCTATTTTTTCCTCCTTTTTCCTAAGTGTTTGAAAAGGCTACTGAAATGCTACATTTTTCATGAAAATCATCAAAAAGCAACTTTTATCCTACTTATCTGATTTTCTGTGAAATAAATGACCCATTGCCCTTTTAAAATGAACAAAAATACCCCTCCCCTCCCCTCCCCCTTTCCATTGTCTCAATTTCCAAGAAATATCTCATCCTGCTCCAAGCAACATGTTTGTCAAACAACTCTTGTCTCCCTTTGGGTTCATTATTCATTTTTTGATATTGAATACGTATATGTCGATTAAATAATTTTGTGGACAAGAGTTGTTTTTTTTGATTTATTATGTCACTTTCCACAGTAGTTCAATGTTTTTCATCTGAAGTTTCAGCTTTCATCTTGGCTGCACTTCCTCCCAGCTTTCATCATGGTTGCATTTCCGCCTAGCTTTCATCATGCTGTTGTTGATACCGAGCGCCTACCTTCTCACTGAGTTAAAACCCAGTTTAACAACTCCTTTTCCAAATCTGGCCAGAA
Source organism: Rhysida immarginata (assembly GCA_023313115.1). NCBI lineage: Eukaryota > Metazoa > Arthropoda > Chilopoda > Scolopendromorpha > Scolopendridae > Rhysida > Rhysida immarginata. Next base: position 1,330,250 of record JAHWFO010080620.1, on the reverse strand, counting down.
CACAGCTCTGTATGGCCTACCACTCTCAAACAGTGAAGGCCTATGTGTTCGTTTCAGAAACTCAATTTTTTTTTTTTTTCCTGAAAACGACTTAAAAGCTCATGATTCAGAAAGATAGGTTGAAATTTTGAAAAGAAATTTTCGTCTGTACATATGTACGTATGTTACCAATTTTGTGCACCTAACTCCTCTGAAATGGCAAATACCAGAAACAAGCCAAAATTATACATACTTAGGGGGTACCCTAAATTGTGCCTTAGCGTATTTTTTATGTCAATTGGTTAACCCTTTTTTGAGATATTCTTTTTCTAAATATTAGCCTGTAGCGTTCAAACTAGCAGGTCAAATTCAATAAACTCGACATGTGCATACTCCTCTCATTAAGGTTTTTATTTTATTTATTTTTTTTAATGACTTGTTTGGCTGTGATGAGCCATTTTGGAGTTATTAACTATCCCCTCCCCCCGAACCCTCTCCTCATTTTTTTTTTATTTTTTTTTAGTAATTCATGCTTAGAGGGATCCTTAAACTATGCATTGATGCATTATTTTAGTAAATGGACTAAGCCCTTTTTAGAGAAATTAATTTTTTTATAAAAATGAAGAAATGGCAGAAGCATTCATTTCGTTGCCTCAAACACAATGTAAACGAGATGAACAGCTTCCTCTTATTGAAAAATACAATTTTCTTTTTTTGAATCTATATCATTATCTCGTGCTAGGCCTGCGCGAATGTACCATTCCGCCATACAAATTTATCTTTATGATTTGCTTACATTTTGGCTGAATAGTGGTGTCACTCACATCTTTCCTCCAGTGCCAAATACATTTTTCATCGAGTCCTAGCTGCATTGCTACTGTACGATTGCTCTTTGGCCTTTTTCAGTTGCTGTTAGTTTAAAAGTTTCTGTATAGCTTCATAGTCGCTTTGACATTTTGAAAAATAAAATGGCAAATTTGAAAAATACTTTTAATAGGATGTGAATTCAGCAATTAAAAATCAAGGAATAATTTTTAGCTTATGATTGCTGTAAACTAATTGGGCATTCCTATCATGAATCAACCTATAAAATGCCACCCTCCCCAACATGTGCACACATAAAACACACAATCGATACTTAACCAATGAGAAACCAATCTGAAGAGAAACAATATGAAGTAGACCTAAAATCTTGGGTAGAAGAATTTTTTTTTCAATAACGTTTTGGAAAATCTCTGATAATTACGCCACAATGGCAGATAGGCCGCACACGTCAAAAATTTCACTTTTTTAATAGAGAAGTCACGGCCATACTACCGAAAACAAACTATGAATACAATATGGAAGAACAGAGATAAAATACAGCAAGCTTTTGAAGGACATGTTAATAGCGACTTCAAACATTTGTGAATGGCTGCATTCGATGACATAGAAGAGGCACTATTGAAGTGGTTCACAACTGCACATTCCCAAAATGTTCCCCTTAGTGGACCACTTCTTCGTGAAAAAGCACAAGAATTTACCAAACTTTTGAAACGTGGGTTCAGTGTATCGCAGGCTGGCTGGAAAGATTAAAGATGCATCACCGCATTGTTTTCCGTAATGTTTGTGTAGAGTCAGCAGCTGTTTGTAGTGATGTTTGCGACAGTGGAATGAAACACACTTACCTGCCCTGTTGTCATCGTACGCACCATGTAATGCCTTCAATGCAGATGAGACGGGCATTTTTTAAAGAATGCGTCTTGACAAAACTGTGTGCTTTAAAAGTGACAGATGTCACGGTGGTAAGCAAAACAAAGGGTGAATTACTGCTTTGGTTTGTGCAAACATGGATGGGTCAGAAAAGTTGTTGTTGTTGGTGACTGGCAAATTCGAATGACCATGCTGTTTTAAGAAGGTAAAACCATTGTCTGTGAATTACACATTCAACAAAAAAGCATGGATGACTTCTGTTGTATTCGAAAACTGGCTTCGTAAGCTAGATAAAAAACTTAAAGCTCAACATCGTAAAAATGTTGCTGATTGTGTGAAAGTGTGGCAATTAAATCTTCACATGTCACATCCTTCGGCTTTATTGCTCTTCAGTTAGGGTGGGGGCGACAAACCGCAAACAAAGCTTCCGTTTTTGCAAATCTTCCACAATAATCTTCCTTGCCGTCTCCTTGCCGATGTTTACTTTGTCCACTATCATTCTGAGCAACAGATGGTAATTCTGAAGTAGCAATTGTCGATCTATATTAGTGGTCTTTTCATTTCGACATGCAACTAGCCTGACAATCCTGGGATCGTCTTCCATGTCTTTTCGCTTATCCCAAAATCATTCAAACCAACAGAAAACATTTGAATGGACAATGCTTTATCCCCATAAGCTGCACCTACCATCTTGAGGGTTTCTGTCGCCGATTTACGAGCTTTAAAACAGAACTTAATCACTACTTGTTTCTCAACACTAGAATCCATGACGAGCACTTGTTACAGAACTCCATTGCCGGTCTGCACTACAGGTTGCCACACCTTGCAAGCTATTGACAATACGAGGGGGTACCCAAAAGAAACCGGAATTGTTGTGTTGATAGCCAGGCGCTTGTATTACCAACTTCTCCCACCAGGTGAGCGTAGGCCAACACTTCCTTCCTCGTTATGCCAAGCAGCGTTGCCAGGGAAGGTTGTGCACAGTCTCTGGGAGTCGTTATGTAAAGACTGTTTTGTTTGCACAGTGTTTTTTGATGTGAGGGGTGTTGTGCATGCAGAATTCGTTCCTCCCAAACACACTGTCAATCGAGCATTCTACCTGGAAGTTTTTAAAAGGCTGCGCAACAGTTTGAGGAGAAAGTGTGCCAATTTATGGCAGTCAGATGACTGGTTCTTCCATCACGACAATGCGCCCGCTCACACAGCCATCACTGTGCGCCATTTTTGAACCAAAAAATAAGCCTCCATTGACCCACCCCGTTTACTCACCTATCACTGTTGAGTTTGGGAGGAACGAATTGTGTTTGCACAACATCCCTCACATCAAAAAATGCTGTGCTAAACATACAAACCTTGTTCTTATAAGGTAACGTCTTCTCTATTGCTCCAGAAAACTTTTTCACAGTCCGTTTCACTTCCAAGTATTTCTTCTTGTCGCTGAGCTTCATTGTTTTTATCTGCAAAACTTCTAATGCTGAAGCTGTTTCATTAACGAATTCTAGGGCAATTTCATGCACAATTCATATAATTATAATCAATATTATCTTCAAACCTTGCACATGATAGTCTTTCCAGGGATGAGTCCCAAAGAGGCTATTTCTTTGATAACTCTTGGTTTATTTTCCTGAGTTCTTTCTTAATAATTTTCTTGTGGCAAGAAAATAGATCACATGAAGAGTTTCCTAACAACTGGTTCTATTTCTCTATGTATTTTTTCTGATATGTGCAGATTTTAATTATTTCATCAGATTTTACTCTTTGATTAAGAAGACGGATTTGTGATTCACCAAGAACCGACACAAATGTTATTACAGATAAGCCATATGAATCATTATCACAACTTTCATTAGTAAAATTTCCCACTGAGCACTGCATCTTATGCATTATACAATACAGTATTCACAATAGTACAACAGTACTCTCAAGTAAATAATTATCACTATATAGTTACTATTTATGTGTAGACAGCTGTTTTTCTTTCTGTATGTCTTTTCTGGATGATTCTGTTTGGGATTATCCCTTCTTCTTCATTCCACCTCTGTTTTTGCAGATTAAAGCATATCATTCAACGAGAAAATGGCAATTTTTGCAACTGTGCAATACTCACTTTTTTGTGTCATTTTTCCCTTTACTTGGGCATGCACAGGTGTTATTTCACATGAGACCAAAGTCTTTCTCATTGGTCTCGATACACAATGCTGATGTAATGCATATGAATGTTTTCAATTTTAAATTTGTCATTCGACCAGGCTCAGTTTTCGCATTGTTTTTGTGACTGCCTATGTTCTTCTCGTTTTGTTTGCTGCTTTTTTTGCTGAGTGATCATTAAATTTGACATTATTTTTAATTCAGGCTGTTGTATTTAAATAACTTGGACTCTATTATATATAACAGAATGAAAATTATTTTTTAACAAGAAATAAACATTTCAAGATTCAAAGTTGTCAATTCTATTCAGGATTTTCGAGTACTTACTTGTGAATATTTTTTATACATATTTGAGGGTCTGTAACTTCTAAACACTTTTGATCCCCAAAATGATACTTTCAGCTTTTGTTGAGCACTTGAAGAGGTATTTTGGTTAAAAAAAAAATATATATATATGGTCTCCCTTTTGAGATATTTGACATTGAAATCAGCAAAAATGGAAAATTAACCAACTTTGAGGCAGATAAAAGAGGAACGGTATCAAATCAATTTTTTTTTTTTTTTCTTTTCCCTTTCTTTACACGTAATGAGGGAACACGTCAACTGGACGAGTACATCTACAGTGGTGGCCAAAAGTGTGGAACACTTGGAATTTCTATCTTAATATCATCTTAGGGAAAATAGATTTTTTATTTGGAACTATTAAGAAATGACAACGAAAATGAAAGCACAAAATTATTCGATTTGGTCTTTATTGTTCTTTACACCTCCAATAATGGAAATGATCCTGGTCAAAAGTTTGGGTCATGTCATAGAAATGCAAATTAGATGCACGTTTTTAGAGCTTTCTGGTTATACCTTGATAACAAGAAGTGGAGTCAATTCCACAATGTTACCCACAGCAAAGAAGGAGGAAATCAAACGTCTTTATGAAGATCTTGGGAACTTCAGAAAGGTGTCTCAAGTTGCCCAAGTTAGCTATAGCTCAGTTCGTAGAATTGTTAACAATATCAACAGGAAGACAGGAAAGAAGATGGGGCGTCCATTTGTGCTAAGTAGAAGAGAAAAATCAAGAGACATGTGAGACAAAAAATCTCACGCAGTCATCTAGTGAATAGTACACGAATTAAGGTAAATCTGCAACTGGGTGCTTCCAGGCGAACAATACGAAGAGAGTTGAAGCAGAACTTCACCTATGAACACGTAATTAAAAAAAACCCACTGACGCCGAAACATATGCAAGCTCGACTTGAATTTGCTGAAAAACATTTGCGTGAAAATACCAACTTCAAATTGGTTGTTTTTTCGGATGAAAAGCACTTCAGTTTCGATGGTCCTGATAACTTATCATCTTATGTGGAGCACTGCGACAAAGGAACAATCTTTCCTTGGCGAATAAAACAGCAAATGAGTGGAGGAGGTATAATGATTTTAGGTGCAATTGCCAGCAATGGCAAAATGAAAATTCATATCTTAAATGGAAAGTACACATCTGCTAAATACAAAGACGATCTTCAGGAAACATTTGTCCCTTGGTGCCAGGTCCAATTTCCACAAAAGTGTGACTGTAAGTCAGTGTGTATGTTTGTAGGGTGGGGAGGTGCTCCCGTGTGTTTGTGGGTCGTTTGCGTTTTGCATGTGTGTCTGCCTCATTAATTTGTTTATCATCGTTTAGCTTGCTTTTTTTTAATCCCGTGATTGTGTTGTGGTCGTTATAAGAATGCGCATGTGTTGTTAAATGTTTGTTATAGTGAGAATTGTAAGACATAATTAACGTAATTCAGGGATCTATTTACAATTTCAAAATCCATACTCATTTTTGTGAAAATATCTAGATTTTTGTGAACATTTTTAACAAAAACTATAAACCACTGGGTTTAATTAAAAAAAAAAAGTTTTTTTTTTATTTGAATTGACATTATTTACATTGATAAACGCCCATTTTTGAAGGTAATAGGTTGATAAACACGAGTTAAAATTTTGTGAAGACACCGTTTCCGATCAAAATAATTTTGTGAAGATACCGTTTCCACTTAAAATAATTTTGTGAAGGTCCCTTAAACGGTACCAAATTGGCCCTAGATAGATCCCTGTAATTGTTGCGTGGAGCTTGAAATTTTCCTCCGCTGCAACATCTCAGCAAGAGAGGCTAGGCTTTGTTGTAGCGGGGAAAAATTCTCCGAAAAACTGCGGTTTTCTAAAAAGTTTTTATGTTATTGTTAACGAGTGGTCTTTTTAAGAAAAAATTGTACGGGACGGACGTCTGTATAGTATTGCTGGGATGAGCAACAAAAAGCAAGCAGCTATTGTAGTTTTATTCGAAAATGGCGCTCAAGCCTAACCCCTATGTAGTCATGGGAGTCAATCAATTAAAATGCATCAGTAGTGCATCGGATGTTTATAATTGCAAAAAAACATCCGTGTATGCTGATAAAATTAATTAGTTGCATACAAGTTTGGAGGAAAACATTATGATTCGAATGGCCTCCCGAATCATCGATGATGTTCTTTTTCTACCCCAATCAGCGAAGTTGAGAAAACATCTTGCCTGCGAGATTTGTGAGACCATTCTTTTATATAATATGATGAAATTTTTCTGCCTTTGTGATAAGAAAACATTCGGGAATGGAATATAGCATTTGAAAAGGGATCATGTTTGTCATGCTTACCATAATGCTATTTATGCTTGGTGGATGCGCATTTGAGCGATAATAACAAGTAAACTCTCGGTCAAGGACACTCGTTTTAAAAATGCCATTAGAATTCCACTATTTCTTAGTGAACAAATTTGGAAATGTAAAACTGATTTGTGAACCAATCGTATAACTGCTAGCTATGCTTCGTTTTATAAAATGACAGATTGTTTAGACAAAAATAAAACAGAAGTTGTACAACTGAGCTCATATAAATGTGTCCGCATATTAATGCTTAAGATATAATTAAATGGTGTGTACTTAAAACAGACATCCACCCCCACTACCAATGTTAAAGAGTAGTTGAGCCCAAGTGATCCATTGAATGCTGCTGCATCAATAAGAGGGTTGCACGGGTTGGCAACTGAACGGGGTTACAGTATTCCTCCCCTCACAAAAGGAAAAGGGGTACATGACGCACTCTAGCGTTGGTTTATTCTTGGTCTCATAAGGCTCAATTCATACGGACTGAGTGACTGGTACACCTCCGCCCTTAGTAGAGTGTGATAACGGAACACATATGTTGGCAAGACGCCATATAATTTATGCATTCTGTGTAACTATCAAGTCATTTAGAGACACTAGTGAGAGTTAGATTTTATGCTGTTGAAGTTTAATCAATCATTGTTGTTTTTGTTAAGGGGCCCCTGTTGTTGTACTAATTGATGCTTAATAGCAATTAAGATTTTTGTTTAGTGTAATTCCAACTAATTTGCATAGTTAATTAAATGATTATTGTTTACTTGAAACCCACTGAGTATTTTTTTTTTTTACACGACCCTAAACTAGTCCAACCCTCCCTTGCCTCCACGTGCAAAGGTTCGGAATCGTCCTGGGACCCCATAAAGGTCTCACCCCCGCACGTGGGTGGCACAAAAGAACTGGACTTGGCAACAAGACAATGCTTTCATCCATTCTGCAACACTTGTAAAGAAGTACTTTGCAAGTAACATCATCACTATACTCTCTTGGCCAGCTCGCAGTCCTGATTTGAACATCATCGAGAATGTCTGGCATCTGATCAGACAAACAATGTACATCATGCTGTTGTAAAATCAGCCAACAACATTCAACCAAATGTCATCAAAAATTTGTTTAATTCTATTTCTGGTCGTTTTCTAGATGTTGTAAAGCAAAAGGTGGACAATTTCCAAAGTAAACAACTTTGTGATGTTGAGTAACTTTATTTAAGGATTACAAGTTAATAGTCCAAACTTTTGACCACCCTCTATTTGTTTATTTTTTTAATAAAGCAAACAAAAAGCAAATCAAATAATTTTGTGCTTTCATTTTAGTTGTCGTTTATTAATACAGGTAGTTCTCATTATACGTGATACATATGTTCCGCGAAAATGCCGTGTATACCGAATTTGCGTAAAACGGGTTCCATTTAACATGTACAGAATAGAGTTTTGTTCTCATAAGCATTAATTATTTTCCTGATATAACTTAAATAATTGCATTATAGAAGTATAGAATTAGAAATACAACATTTTCTATTTTTTTAGTCTTAAAATAGCACTTTATTTTATTTTATAAAACTCAAGATACACTAAAATACTCGAAATACATGTACATGTAAAACAAAAAGAAATGTCCACAATCTAAACTTTATATTGCTTTGGGATCATCTGTACCAGAAGATTCTGATGCTGTTTCCAACAGTCTCCTTCCTGTAATAGTGCTGGTGGAATCCCGAAGAGAGTTTGGAAGAGGTGCTCGGACTGGGTGTTAAGGGATCGTTCAAACTGGCAGGATGTTTCGTTAAAAATTGCTTGATGATCGGCTGTAATATTTTCTTCATTTTCATCGAGGACCTCCAACTCGGTTTCTAACAAGTAGGATTTTCTGGCCCGCTTTCTTCCTTCGGTAATAATATTTTCTTTACGTTTCGGCGGCATTTTAAGTCCTACAACAATAATTCTTTTCGCAAACAGATAAGAAACTCAGCTGATTTTGTCCAAACTGATGTATAGCAACCTTATCATTCATAGATAGCCTGTGATGTGCTAAATGTGCACAAACAAGGGATAGGAACAAAACAAAAAACAAAACCCAAAACTGAATTTAACTCCTAACAAAAATATATAAGAGCTTTCGTATGTTGGCGATCGATGGTGCTACTAAATGAAAATTGCGGATACCGAAATCGTGTATAACGGGATCTACCTGTAGTACCAAAAAAAAAATATATTTTCCCTAAGATGATATTAAGATAGAAATTCCAAGTGTTCCAAACTTTTGGCCACCAGTGTAGGCGCTGGTCAAGTGGACGATAGTCAACTGGACGAAAACCAAGTGGACGACGAAAATTTTATAACTTAAAAAGAACTTATAAAAAACAACTTTACTATCCCAATTTGTTGTGGACACTTGAACGACAGAAATATTTTAAAACTTCAAATTTTACAAAATTAATTTTATTATAGCTTTATTTGTTATTTTATTATTATATCTTAATATCTATGAACTAATACAACATGACATATTGTTTGTTTTTTTTTTTAATTATTTTTCAAGAATATTTGTCCTCATTTCTTACTTAAAATAGGATTCATCTAAAATAAATATACAGAATTAAATAATATCAAATATACTATCAGATTATCACAAGCTAATAAAATAATTCACTAAAAAATACTTCCGAAAAGGAAAATAAGCGTACTTTCAATGTTCGACACCCCTTATAGTTAAAATGACTAATGCAAAGTAAGTGTTATCGTTTCAGGAGAGGTATAACCGCAGAATCTTCCCATTTTTATCAACAGCATATGCTACATGATGTAATTAGAACTATTTTTTATCCAATTAGCCTAGAAAGCTAATTATGATAACATTGTCCAATTTTATTAACCCAGAAACGACTTGTCAGTCTTTGACCATTAGGAATTTCTTTATTGAAGAATTTATAAAGTTATAAAAATTACTTAAAAATTATTTATGGCCCGATAAATAAATACAGTGCTCCCTCTATATAATGGAACTCTACATAATGGGGTTTTTATTTTCCAGAAAAAACTCCGTTATATGGACTTGCCGTTATAAATTTGACGTTATGTAGAGTTCCGTTACATAGAGGGAGCACTGTATATGAAATTATATGATAATTACAAAATTGTTTTAATGCAAATGACTATGAATTAAAATTAAAACTGACAGCAAAGTAAACTTGTTATTTTTTAGTTTTTTTTTTTAATTATAAAATTATCGTCGTCCACTTGGTCATCGTCCAGTTGGTATTCGTCCAGTTGACTGTCGTCCAGATGGGATGTACCCCTTCTCCAGGCTCTTATATGATTCGTCATTAGGCTACCTTACCCATAGTATGAGGGGGCGTTCAAATTTGACCTGGACTTTAATTTTTGTAAATTTCATGGTTGTAAAAATCTAAACTTTCATTATTGGGATGGCAACTACCACCTGTTATGCGAATGGAACACCACTCATCCGGTCGCCATGACAACCGATTGTGTGTTTAAACAAAATGGCAGACAGCGATGTGTCGACCAAAGTGGAACAACGAATAATCATAAAGTTTCTTCACAATGAAGGTGTGAAAACATCTGAAATTCATCAGACACTTCAAAGACTGTTCACCGAGTCATGTTTGGCTCAATCATCCGTCTTTGCTTGGTGCCAAGAGTTTGAAGGAGGGCGAGAATAAACCTCATAAAGCAAAGCCAGCAACTGCTGTTAATGATGGCATCATCGCACAAACAAATGAGCTGATAAGGGACAACAGGTGGATTAATGTCCGAGAATTGGCTTCAATACTGAACATCAGCACTGGCAGTGTGGAGACCATCATCCACAATAAGCTGAAATTCAACAAGATCTGTGCCAGATGGGTCCCTAAGCAACTCCCTGAGGATCACAAAACCACCCGGATGGAAATCTGTTCCATGCTGATGCAGCGATATGACAGGGAAAGTCTCAGCTTCCTAAGGCATGTTGTGACCACTGACGAGACAGCAAGCGTGTGAGCATGGGGTGGCGACACACTGACTCACCACGGCCCAGGATATTCAAGATGACATCGTTGGCAATGAAAGCGATGGCGACTGTATTCTGGGACATTAAGAGTATCATTCATGTCGATTTTCTGTAAGAACGTCGAACCATAAATGCACCCTACTACGGTGACCTTTTGAGGACATCCCTGAAGCTGGCACTAAGGAAAAAGCGACCAGGACTCCTTACCAAATGTGTTTGTTTTCTTGAAGAAAATGCCAGATCACACGCAGCCAAATTGACTATGGACACACTGACGGAACTCAAATGGGACATCTTACCACATCCTGGATGTACCCGGATCTCTCTCCTTGCAACTATCAGCTTTTTGGACCATTGAAAAAGTTCTTGGGAGGGCAGAGGTTCTGCTCCAATGAGGAAGTGAAAAAAGCTGTCCTGACATGGTTTCGACATTAGCCTGAAGATTTCTACAGAACTGGTATCCAGAGGCTCCCAGAATGCTGGAAAAATTGTATACTGAAGCAAGGGGAGTTCTTTGAGAAATAACTGGTGTGTGTGGGGTTTGTTTTTTTTTTTTTTTTTCAGTTTCCTATTTTTATACAAAATAAAGTCCATGTCAAATTTGAACGCCCATCGTATTAAAAAAACTTACAACTTTTAATTTCATTTCCCAGTCACCTTACTGTGTCGTCAGAAACGAGAATTTCGCTCACGAACAGGGTTCGCGCTAGGACAAAATATCTACGAGTCAATTTCACTCCCAACCTTGAAAACTGCGAGTCAAATTTCAGAAGATATGAGTCAAAATTTAGATTCTTTCTAACTTCCATATTTTTACATGCATCCACAATCTCTATAGTTGCTGCCATATTTAATTAGAAATGTAAACAAGACCACATGTGACAAAATGAAGTGAGTTTAAAATGTGATGAGAAAGATATGGGCCGATGATATTCAAATTTAACAAGTCAATTTTGACTCGCTGATCAAAAAATCACGAGTCAATGTTTAGTAAAAATACCTATTTGACGCGTAAATTGCGAGTAAGCGCGAACCCTGCACGAATATTGCTGATTTCTGTGTCGCGTTTGACCAAGAAACTAACAGACTTCGAAACCATTCCGAATACCCGCCTAATGTCCCATGAGATCGTCAATCTTTATATCTTTATAATAATGTCCCTGTTCCCGACACCTTATCCACTCTCGAAAGCGTGCTCAAGCAATAAAAATATATCGAGCTAACTTCCAATAAGCAATCCCGCTAGCCGATAAAGCCACTTAACTAACTGCCATGAAGAATTATCCTTCACTTTAAATAAGTCAAGGATGGGGAAAGATATGCATATATTTCTGAAAACTTGCAATGCCCTCTGTACGTTACTGGAAACCAGAACTTTCTATCTTAAGGATACCCATATCTAATATCATGTAGGATGAAAAAATAAAAGAGAGTCCAAAAAAGTGATACAGAAACGAGAGTTTTATTTGCCTAATGCGTTTCGATTTACATTATCATCGGAGGCTACCCTGTTACAAACTGAAGCCGGGATACAGCGTCCCTTTTATAAGAATAAGATAGGTGTACCTAGTCGAATGCTCCTATAAAAGCACCGACCTATTGGGGCGCTCTTCCGCCCTTCTGTTTTTCTTCTAGCCTGATCAGATACTCAATAATGCTATCTCTCTCGAACGAAGTCTGGCCATTTAGGAGGAGGATGTCGCTCCTACGGTGGTGTTTTTTGATCTCTGTCTTGAACAAAAACTTTCTCTCCATCTTTCCGTAGAACTTCCATGCAATGATCTATTTCCACCATGTGATGTTTGGATTTTATGAGATGTAGGGAAATGGTAGCCACTTTTCAAAATCCCTGAAAAGCACTTTTTTTTAGTCTACCACAGCGAGAAACAATGCGTCTAGATCCAAGATGGTTCAAGATAAATATAAAATAAAAATTGTTTTGAACTTTCAATGTTGGGGTTAACCATTGTGTCAAAATAAAAAAACAATCTGAAATGTTCGAGCAACTGTTTATTCCAAATTGGTTGAATTCTCGTGAATGACCCAACAGAAAAGTTGAAACTTAACCAGAACTTAAAACTGTAGAGAGTTGTCTCGTGATGTTGTAGCGATATCACACAGCCCAAGACGCCATATTGCAGGGCAAATCATGCAAGGATTGCTTGCATTGAGATGCAACTTTTTAGGGTCATCAACAAATGAATTTGCATACTCTAATTAAGCAAAACATTTAGACCATCCTTTAAGAACAAGATATATTAAAAAACTTAAACTTGGCGAAGGAATTTATATAAAAGCACTTTGCGCAATGATGGAAGAAGAGTGGACGAATGACCCTTCATTTTGCCCTATGTAGAGTACTGAGATGTTTATAACTAAGTCATTGAAACTGCAGGAGTATTTAACATGTATGATTTATTTGTTTAGAAATTAACCAAGTACTGTGGATAAATAACATGATGTAAAGGAAGAAACTCTTGTCCACATTAGAAAATGTTTAACGTACATATACATATTTTGATCACAGGGTGATCGAAATACATATATGTACATTAAACATTTCTTATTGTGGACAAGAGTTTCTTCTTTTACATCATTTATTTGTTTATTTGGCCTTAAAAATTTCCATATTTTCTGAGCTATTAAATAATAATAATAAATCATTAAGGAATGACATAACCAAGTACCGAAAGGTTAAACTAAACCATTCGCGGAACCATATTTTAAACCGCCCTATATTAATATTGCAAATTTCGAATGGACCATAATGATCCATTAACCACGTACCTTTGAACCAATTTGGATTATCATTAATTTTACGTTATATTCATTCATGAAACATCATTCCAAGTCGTTTGATACATTACATGCCATATTTTAGCATTGAAAGTTCCAATGAGCCATAATGGTTCCACTAAACCAGGTTCCTTGTAACCAATTTCGACTATCATTAATTTTATGTTATATTCATTCATGACACATCAATCCAAGTCGTTTGATATATTACGGGGTTGTGCATAACCTTTTGCTAGGGGGCTGCGACTTAAACCGCAGCGTTGTAGCACACTCTTATGACGCTTTGGCAGAGAGTAGTTCATTGTGCGTCTATTGGTATCAAACAAATATGGCTGGTTTAAGAAATGACAGTGAAGAGCAGCGTTTCATGGATAGAGTTCGTGCAAATGCATATCGAGAGGCAATGGAAGCAGGTGCGTCTTTTATTTAATCGCAAATGGGTTGCTAACAAGTTAAACCGATCGGATAGATGGGTGACGGACAATTGAAAGAAAGGTTATGATAACTGCCATGCCGAATTTGCTGAGGGTAGGCCCGAGAAATTATCACAGGAAAGCAAAAACATCATTGCTAATAACAGTGGCAAAAGACGTCGCAGCTGTGTCAACGTTGCACAAGAAATTAAAGCCAAGCGTGGAAAAACAATTTCTCGTTCAACGGTTCAAAGACATCGTCAGCGTGCAAACATCAAGCAATTCCATGTTATTCCGAAACCGATGAAGACCGCATTAAACATCGAAGACCGGCTCTGGTTTTGCGACTACCTGCGGGATTGGGTGGAAGACGACTTCATGCACCTTGCCCCGAGCGACGAGTTCTTTGTGTGGACTATGAGACGTCCGAATTACCAAAACGATAGGGTCTGGAGCTTATCGATTACAGTTATTTCTGACGATGAACACTATCAAGAGCTGTCCAAGAAGCCCGACTGCATTGGCATCTTCGTGTGTTTCACCGCCAAGCGAATGATGTGGAGATTCAAGGAGCAGGGTGAGTCATGGAATGGTGATTATTTTCGGAATTTGCTAACAAATGATGTTTTTCCGTTTCTTCGAGATCCAAACAACACTATCGACCCGCATGAAGTTTGTTTTTTGCACGATAAGGCACCTTGCTTTAAGGCTAATGCAACACAGCAAATCCTAAGAGAAAGTGCTATTGATTTCTTCTCATCAAACGAATGGCCCGGTGCATCCCCTGACCTAAACGTTGCTGAACATTTTGGAACCGTGTTAAAAGACGCAGTGGAATCTTTAATGATTCAAGAACGTGGTGAAAATCGGTATTCTCGAGACCTTCTAATGGGACACCTAACATCTGTGCTGAAGGACATGGAGTACGATACTGCTCTGTTTGAGACACTCCTCCGCTCCTACCCGAAACGGATGCGTGCTGTTCGAGAAGCAGGTGGTGGCCACACTAAATATTGATGTGATAAAAGCAGAAATAAACTTACTTTTTGATTATCAACCGCAGAACATTCCACTTAGTTTTGTTTATTTTCCAGACCCCTAGCAAAAGGTTATGCACAACCCTGTACATGCCATATTTTAGCATTGAAAGTTCCAATGAGCCATAATGGTTCCTCTAAACCAGGTTCCTTGTAACCATTTTTGACTATAGTTAATTTTACGTTATATTCATTCATGACACATCATTCCAAGTCGTTTGATATATTACATGCCATATTTTAGCATTGAAAACATTTGAGGGTGTCAAAAGTGTACCATTAGAGCATCTGCCATTGTTTCGATTTCAACCATTTTCAAAGTGGTTCTTTCCCGGAACCATATTTATTAATTGGCGGAAATAGTAATCTTTATCCACTTCAATCTCGGCATTACGATTTGTTTGATATATTACTTAATATATCTCTCCATTGAAAATTAGCCGGCTAGATGGCCGAGAGGGCTAAGGCATAGGCTTTCTAGTTCTCGAGTCCTCCTGGTCGTGGGTTCGAATCCCACCGTGGGTATGGATGTTTGTGTTTGTCCCGGGCTGCTTACAGATATAACTTGTGTAAAAGGCGCAAAAATGAGCTTAGCCTGGCGTCTCGGGACAGAAGACTGCTCCTTCCCTCCCGACCAATCACAGAGCATGACTAGCAGAGTCATCTAACGACGATTATTCCAGAATCATCGTATTCGTTTTGCCTCTGCATTCCAATTGTATTTTCTACCTTTATGTTAATAATAATAATGAACTTCGCAAACATACTAGTTCAAAATGCTTTTATCTTCTACAAATATATTTTTTATTTTAATGAATATTTTTATCTTAAGTACACCAGTTTCTTATAAAATATCAGAAAATTCGTCGCATGTATAATTCAGATTTATTTTCACTGACACTACTGCGCATAATCTTTCAATATTTAGCTTGCGTTGTTAGATCTATCACTGCTCCAAAAATCATTGATGACGGAAAACACCCATTCGACAGTGGATTTTTATGGGCCAGAAATATTGCAAATTCCAATAATAATTTTAAATTTACCGAGGGAATGTGCTGTGCTTGAAAATATTTAATTATTTCCGCCACTAAATATAAATGTCGATTTCGGTTTTCTTCAATTTACAGTTGTTATAAATTTGGTATCATACATTTTACATGAATTTCATACATTTCTAAATAGATTCAATACAATTTTTAAACGAATTTATTACGATTTTAAACAAATATGTGTTTTAGTTCAGTGTAAATGAATTTTAATTATCAAGATTAAGTAAAAAATAAAAATAAAAAAAAACCCGCAAATTTTTATTGAAACCTTGCTTTAGTAAATTTCCTGAAAATTTATTTATTATAATTTTAATTCAATTACAGAAAACAAAATTGTAACATAAACAAATGACACAAACGTAAAAAGAGTAACATTTAACCACTGCGTAATTAAACTAAAATAATACAGTAATAAAAAAAATGTCTGTCTTATTTCTGTACTGAAAGGGTATTTCACCGGTAAATTCATTTAAAATCGTATTAAATTCATTTAAAATTGTATTAAATTTATTTAGAATTGTATGAAATTCATGTAAATCTATATGAAACCAGCTTGTAAAAACTGTATTAATTTTTTTCTGGCAAACAACAAGTATTTACGCGTCTGACTTCATAATTCATTATTGTGAACAAAAATTTCATCCTTTTCTCTGACATTATGTCATGACATAGACTATAATTTTCATAATTTCTTCTGGGCTAATGTTACGTTTTAGCCCATTCAAAAACACTCGATTCGTTGAAGAGATCTGTCAACTATTTTATATAATCTAAACAATTTTTATAAAAACATGTAGCCTTGCACCCTGGGTTTTCCTCTTCAGCTTTGTTGATTTTTTTGAATTAACATCAAGGCAACAAAGTCACTTTTAAATCTTGAAAAAGTGACTTTTCAAAATTGTTGTGAGCAATTTTAAGTTCTGGGCTGAAACTTTGGATTCTGCAATTTCTTCAAAAGTTTAATGAAATATAATTACTTGGCTGTAAACAAATAAATTGAAATGGTGGAATGGAACATTCGTACAGGGTTTCCACTTTATCATGGAAAGAAAAAAAACGCAAAATATTTTTTTGGAAC